>VZUI01036647.1:0-169389 GCA_013401135.1 Cettia cetti | reverse complement strand
CCTGAGCCCCCCGAGCCGCGCCCGCCTCGGCCTCCCCTCCCCGCCCGCTGCGGAGGGCCCGCCCGGTTCCCCGCGCCGTCGGTAGGTGGCACGGAGGCGCCGCGGAGCGAGCCCGCCCCGGGCCGGTGCCGTCCGGGCTGCGCCGGCTCCTTCTCCGGGCCGGCAGCGCCGCCGGCAGGGAAAGGCGCGGAAGGGAGGAGGCGGGTGTGCCCGCCGCAGCCCTGCGGGCTCTGTCTGCCGCTCCTCTGCTTTATTGACATAAATAGACAGCAACAGGTCAAAGTGACACGATGCCCCTCTCCCTTGTCAAGGCCCCGCTGCAACGGCACCGACGCCGCGTTCCACCGCTCCCTCTGCTGCCCTGGAGCAGCAGCAGGAGCGCGGTCCTGCCAGCCCCTGACACCCACCACCCCCAGCCCTGCGCCTTTTCTCTCCCGAGCAACAGGCGTTAACTGCTGCATGGAGTGCCAGGACCCTGTCCCGTGAACATGAAGCCAGCAGCAGCAGGGACAGGATTTCTGTCCAGGATGGGAGGGTGAAGAGCTCGGCTTCCCCTTTGTGTTGTGAAAAGCCACTCCATACCCCCCTCCCTATTCCTCAAGCCACGGGACAGGGCAGCCCCCAGGGGAACAGCCCTTACACCGGGTGTCCCATCACTGGCTGCAGAGCTGCTGGCAACAGGCAGAGACGGCCCCTCCCCTGCACCAAACAGCGACCCAAATCCCTGCTCCTGTCTCCCCAAGGGAGAGGTCTCGGCTCCAGCACTGCTGGATAAATATTCTGCCCCTAGGCCACCCCTACAAAGCTTTCGTTCGTCGCTGCCAGTGGGAAATGACAACTCAGTTCCAAGTTCTTTCAGCGGAGGGCAGCTGAGCACCATGAAAGGAGCCAGGAAGGCCACGGTAGAAGGGAGGCTCAGGAAGGAGTCTGAAAAGGAAAGGAGCCTCGAAGCTGGCCTGAGGAGTGCTCCCCGCTGTGCAGGGCTCTGGCTGCCTCTCCCCACGGCTGACAGGCAAGAGGGGTCACTCCTGCATCAAGCTGTTGATCTTTGTGAGCAGCACATCCGTCTCAGACTCTGAGGAGACAGAGAAAAACCAGTCATTGTGGGCAGCCACCATCCCGCAGCGACAGGCGGAGCCGCCTGAAAAGCAGGTTTGAGGATATTCTGGGAATGTGGGATTCCCTAGCATGTCCCACAGGGCTGCTTGTTAAGGGCGGGACAGGAGGAACTCCCTGGGCTGGGATTCCCTTCCCTCCCCCCCAGCCATCCCAAACCACTCTGTCACGTTTGGCTGGGGAAAGCTGCCTGCCTGTCAGGGAGAGTCCCACAGGCAGAGCTCCAGGGGAGGGAAGCTCACTCACCCGCCGGCCGCCTCCTGTGCGAGCATTTCCTAGGAGATGGAACAGGATCGATGTTAGCATGCAAGTCTGGTCTCACCATTCCCTCCCCGGAGCTGCCAGCTGGAGGCTGTGGGGCCCCGCAGCCCCGCAGGGAACTGCTCTCAATGCCTGCAGTGCTGCTAAAAAGGAGCACCACCAGGATCCCCCAGCCTCAGCACACCAAGCCCTGGGGCACAGAGTGGCTTAGGAAGTGTGAACTAAGGCAGCCAGGAGCTTGAGGCAGGGTCAGGGCAGACGTTCAGCTGCAGCTTGGAGATAAAAGTTGCCTCCACACACTTCTGTCTTACTTGGCCAGACAGGAGAGGACCCCCCCACCCCAGGATCTGAGTCCAGAGAGGGGTGGCAGCAGGTTTGGGTCTGCACCAGCCACCCAGGGCACAGCACAGCCTCCCCCAGCAGGTTTGGGTCTGCACCAGCCACCCAGGGCACAGCACAGCCTCCCCCAGCAGACTTGCCTCAGGAGGGGGAAAGGGATCAAACCTACTTCATCAAGACAAAGGCCCAGATGATGATAAGGAAGGAAACACAGTCTACAACGATCCAGATCATGAAGTATGTGCTGCTGGGCTGCAAGGCAACGAGACAAGCCACTGAACAACAGCTGAACACAGTGGTGTGCTGTGGCACAGCCCTGCCTGCTGTGCCACCAGTCCCTTCTACAGGGTCACACGTTCCCATGCCAGTAGAGCAGTGGGCAGAAGTCACCTCCACACAGCTGCAGAAAGGGACCCACAAGTGCCTGGGACACAGGGCTGTGGGGCAGGGTGAAGGATGGAGGGCTCACTTACAAGCAGCCAGATGGGGTGTTTCATCTCCTTCAGCACCTGGCAGGCGTTGGTGGTGACAGAGCTCACCCCTGAGCACCACAGCACGGAGAAGAGCCAGGGCTGGTTCACCACATACAAGTTGACAGAGATGTTGTCCTGGCGGTACTGCCTGCATGGGGACAGCTGTGGTCAGGGCAGCAGGGTGCCACCACCCTGCACAGCCAGGGGGATGCACATTTGGGATATGATCCAGCATTTGCAGCCACATGGAGCCTGGAGATGCAGGCTGAGGGCAGATTTGCTGGCAGGGCAGAGGACTGCAGCCAGCCCTGCCTGATACACAAGGCACACACCCAGCTCTTCCCAGCAGCACACCAGTACTCAGCACCCTCACCCCTGCTGGCCCTGAGACAGTCCCCAGACCCTCACAGCTCCCAGGTGCTTGGACAAAACGTTCTCACCTGATCTCCTCAGAGCTCATGTCCTGGTAGGGCAGATTGAGGTGCAGTCCTGGCTCCTCATTCTCGAGTCTCTTCCGGCCATAGATGTGCTGGACACCTGGGGCCTGCTGTTTCACATCCTCCCTGAACCCATCTGGAAGCCAGAGGACCTAGGCAAGAGCCAGAGAGCACGTGCAGAGGAGAGGTGCTCCAGAGAGTTTGCTCTCTTCCAGTATTCCCTCACAAGCCCAGGCCCACATGGCCTGCTTAGACAGCTGCTTCCTGCCCCTCATCTCCACACTCTGCTCTTCCATGAGGATCTCAGCCAGGACAGTCTCCTAAGAGCTTGCCCCAGCCAAGAAATAAGTACAGGTCCCACTGAAGGGAGAAAGCAGTTCCAGCCTAGGAAATCTGCAACAGTCAAGCCTTTCTGGGTCCTTGAATGGCTCAAGAAGTGAATCCATTTATCCCCAACTCTGCAGCAAGAATGCACCATGGATCAGGACTATAGCAGAAGTCTTTTCCATGTCCCCTCCTGCTCTGCCTTCCCAAAAGGCCAAGAAAGGTGATTTGAGTGCTGATTTGTCCCCTGAGGGCAGCACATATCCTGTGCTGCAGGGGTTGGATGAAGCATAAAGGGAACACAGGAGGGTGCAGCAGGAGTCTAAGAGCTGCAGGCAGAGGTGTGGTGGAGCGTGGGGAGGTGGAAGCCTCAGCATTGTACTCCTGCTCATGCTGGCAGTGTTGGGCTCCTCCCTAGACTGACTCATTGTTTACACACCAGGGTGGCCAGCACTGGGAAACCAAAGTATTTGGAGGGGTCTGAAGTACTTGGAGGGGTCTGAAGCTGCAGGCATTAAACCCTAATTTTAGCAACTTCTAGCTAGAGAACCCCACACCTGGGCAGGGCTGCCCAGCAGGGGTCAGGTATGGGTTCGTGGTGTATGGGGTGTCAGGGACGGTCGGTGTGGCCGGCAGGGCACCTCCCACCACGGCAGGGGTGTGCCAGCAGGGCCTGGCAGGGTGGTGGCCAGCTCACCTGCTGCAGCGGGATGCCTGACTGTAAAATCACTCCCAGGGTGACATTGACAAAGTTCTGGTAGTCACTGTGGTTCTCAGGCCGAAGGTCAAACATGATGGAGATGTTGCTCTGCTTGGCTGCCTCTAGAACCTGTTCCAGGGACGGGATCTTCTGTTCAGCTGCCTCCTTGCGATCACCAGGAGAGAGACTCTGCACAGTGGGGAACGGCCTCCGCTGCAGGGGGGACAGAGGGCACGCATCACAGGCACACCACCTGGAAGCTTCCACATCCCAAACTGCTGCCTGTCTCTGACTCAGGTTCCTGCACTGGCCTCTCCACGTGCTCTCCTGTGCAGACAGGCACAGGGAACCTCCCTGTGCACATCCATGGGCACCTCTACCCTTCTCCCCACTAACAACAGAATTCAAGCAGCCCCAACACCTGTGGGCATTCAAAGCTGCTCAGCAGTAGTTAGTCACCTTTTGGGAAGAGCCTGACCACAGCTGCCTTCAAGCCCAGGCAGGCTTGCTCAGAGCAAACACCAGACATCCCCTCTCAAGGCAGCCATGACTCAGCTGAGGAGTCAGAACAAACCCCAGCTTGGGGCATAACCGCACCCAAGGGATTGGTGCAGGTTTCTGCACCCTGTCCAGGTGTCTGCTAGGACCAGTGCTCCAGAGGGAAGGTTCTGCAGCCCCTGGGCAGGGCTAATGCTTCACCCCAAAATGCACCCAATTCCTCACCAGCCACCCTAAGGACATTCCTGACCTCCAGAAACCAGCTGCCAGCATCCAGCTGCTGCAGGTCTGTCCAGTTGAAGGCAGTGCTGTTCAGGGCAGCCCTCTCAGGGAACACAGCCTGCACGTTGGTGGTCCTGGTGAGTTCCTCGTCGTGCATGAGGAATGGGACCCCGTCAGCACTGGCAAAGGAGCACAGAGGAAAGCCATATGTTGTGAGCTGGTTGTCTCCTATCCCTGCCCTGGCATTTCTACCCCCACCCTTATCCTACTTGTGGCCCTTTACACAAAAACGTGCACCTAGAGAGCAAGCCAGCAGCCAAGCAGCTCCCTGCTCTCTGAAACAGCTGTCCCAATAACAGGATTACATGAGAGGAACCAGAGCCAGGGTCTGTTTTCCAAGCAGTACCCCTCCCCTGATGGAGCCTCCCTCCCTGGAAGGCAACCTGCATGGGAGAGGACAGAAACTCAGCACCTCTCCCAGATCATTGGGACACCAAGCTGGAGCCAGTCCCATCCTGGGACGATGGGAGTGGCAGAGCCCTTTGAACAGGGCTGCCTCCAAATGCAGGCTGTATCAGTGCTCCAGGTGTCTTCCAGAATGGCCCCTGTGGGAGGTGCTACCCCAGGATCCACAGACCCCTTCCTCCCTCTGAGCCCCTTTACCTCACCATGACGTCTGTCTCAAAGACCTGCACATCACACTCCACCGCCTTGTGCAGTGACATGAGGGTGTTCTCGGGGGCCAGCTGCAAAAAGGAATGATGTTAGTGCAGAGAGCACGGGCAGGATGGGGCAGGAGGCAGGCACTCATCCTGTCTGGGTGCACCCAGCAGCTTGGCTAGGCTCCAGGGCAACCACAATGAGACTGGGGTGACCAGGGCACGGTGGGGGATGGAAAAGGACTGGGGATGGACAGCCAGAGCCTCGTCCCTGCTCCCCAGCCCACACTACACAGCCAGGCTTTCTGCTGGGAGTTGCATGCTCCTGGTCCAGTAGTGCTCAGGAGGCAGCTCTGTCCTGCAGCTGCTGCATCCCCTCCTCACCCTGTGCTCACCCATCCTTCAAGCCTGAGCTGCTCTGGCTGCTGTGTTCTGGGCTGGCTAGAGCCTGTCCAGGCCTGTGGCCACGAGGATCCGTGCCCCACAGCCAGGCTTTTCCTAGTGGAGCGGCCTGTCCCACCCACCCTGAGCACTGCCAGGGTGCTGGCCACTCACCATGGGTGCTCCTCGGTGGCCAACTAGGGCTGGCTTGGGGGGCAGCTGGTGCTCCTCCATGATGCAAGGGGAGGAGATTCCCAAGGGAGCCAGGTATAGTGCAATCATTGCTGCACAGAACACGAGCAGCACAAACACCTTGAGACCTGCAGGCACAGACAGAAGTTAGAGGGGATGAGGTACAGAGGAAGTATTGTGCAGGTCACTAGGAATAAGCTTCACCTGGCATTAACCTGTCACTGCCCTAGGTGAAACATTGCATCCCCAGCCTCAGGAATATTATGGATTTATTCCTGGCCTGCTACATGCTCTTGCCCAGCTCAGCACTCCTGCAGCACTCTGCCACCTGTGACCCTCCTTCAGCTGCAAAGCAGGGAGGGCTGAAGCTGCAACAAGGGCTGCTCATGGAAGCAACCAAGAGCAGGCATTACTACCACACTGGAGACCTGTTCCCACTGCACTGATGCTCCCTGAGCACCACTCTGCCAACAGTGCTGCTCAGCTGGGTGGCAGGAAGGAGGGCACCAGCCAAGGGGACAAGTGCAGACCCTGGGAGGGGCATTACCTGTGCTGTGGGTGCGGTAGATGAAGCTGGCCAGGGGCCAGGCAAGGAGTGTCATTCCCCCCACAATTCCAATGTGCAGGAAGGGACCTGTTGCCTGGGGAGGCAAAAAAAACCAGGGTGAGAGCCAGCACCAGTCCCTGTCCCCAAAATACACACGCTCCAATGGCAGGGATCTGCCCCTGCAGCCAGTCCTGCTGAAGATCCACAGTGCCAGGGAGGGACAGAACAGACTCCCTGCTCTGCCCAGCCACCATCCAGCTGCTGGCAGCTGCTCCAGCCAGCACTGCAGGGGCTGCAGGAGCACCTTGCCTGGCCAGGCAGCAGAAGTCAAGGGCAGGGAGTTAACCAACCCCCGGGGCACACAGCCGTGCTGAGGGCTTCACTCAGCACCCTTCAGCTCAGCCCCACATGCCAGGCACTGGTACAGCGGGGGAGCCCCTGCTATGGCCGGGACTCACCTGCAGGGAGACACGGGGGAGCCCCTGCTATGGATGGGACTCACCTGCAGGGAGATATGGGGGAGCCCCTGCTATGGCCGGGACTCACCTGCAGGGAGACACGGGGGAGCCCCTGCTACGGACGGGACTCACCTGCAGGGAGATATGGGGGAGCCCCTGCTATGGCCGGGACTCACCTGCAGGGAGATCCGTGCGCTCTTCCACTCCTCCGCCCACTTTATTCCCAGCCCCGTGAAGGCTGCAGCCACCACCAGGGCAGTCAGGATCAGCAGGACCTGTGGGGAACGCACAGGGCACTTAGGGGAGCACACGGCATCTTGCAGGCCAGGCAGAGTTCTCCTCATCCCTTCCTTAGGAGCCCCTGCAAGCACTGACACCCCACTTCCCCCACTGGGTTTGCAGCTGAGCTCTGTGCTCCGTGCTTTGAGCACTGGGAATATTCCTGGTTGCTGAGGAGCTGACAGCTGCAGCCCAGCTCAGGGGGACACACGGCCCCTCAGTGGGGTCACAGCAGCCACACACGGCCCCAGCAGGCTGCTCCCAGCTTCTGAAGGTGCAAGAGCAGCCAGGGCAGGCACCCCCAGCCTCTCACCTTGTGCACCCAGTGTAGCTTCAAGGGCTGGCCACAGAGCTGCAAGCACAAAGCCAGGACCTGCGAGAGCAAGGAGCAGTCAGAGCTGGGCTGCACCCCACACCTCACCCCTCACAGGGCACAGGCTCAGCCACAGCAGCTCGGGGCCCCTGGCACAGGCAGGGGCTCTGTCTGTGCCCAGGCTGAGCCAGCTCCAGACGCTGCAGGCTGCTCCCAGCTCAGGGCAGCCTGTGCTCAGCACAGAGCCATTCCCCCCAGCCCAGCAGGGTCAGGAGGGCTCACCAGCAGCACAGAGGAGTAGCTGATCAGCACAGCCGTAGCTATGAGCAGGACCAGGGACCAGTCTAGCCACAGCTTCCTCTCCCTGAAGATGAATCTGCCAGCAAAGAGGAGGGTGAGAGGGGCAGGGGTGATGTGGGGAACAAAGCTGGATGTGGCATCCTACTCACTCGTTGAAGTTGTGGAAATCATTGAGGATGATGATGGCGAAGTAGAGCCACACCAGCGTGAAGAGGAAGACACCAAAGAGGAAAAGGAACCAGCTGCAGTCATACTGAAAGGCAAGAGGAGAGTTGTACACATTCCCTCAGGGCACCTAGCCCCCAGCAGGGTTTCTGAGACCCCTGGGCATCACCCAGCTGGCAGTGGGGAGCACAGGGGGTCTCAGCAGGCACTGCTGGGGTCCAGGCACTGAGCTGCCCCACGGACAGGGACCAGAGCTACCCTGGCTGTTCTTTTGGCTGGACCCACACAACAGAAAGATGGATCAGCATGACCTACAACAAACTAAAATCTGCCAATGCCAGGCTGGGGAGGATAGCCCCTGTGGCAAGACTGCCTCCTTTCTCATGCAGCACTCCATGGGAACAGGCTGGGACTTCGGACTTAAGGAGGGGCAGGGAGCCAGGTCCCCTTCCCTTCTGGCTGGATGATCTGTGGGCTGGGCAGAGAGGGGTGCAGGGCCTCAGAACTGCCCTTGTAGTGGCCAGTCTGCAGACTGGGTCCAGCTGCACTGTCCCCAGCGTGTGGGGGAGGTGAGGGGTGCCACAGGTGCCAGAGGGACACCTAGCAACTCAGACTTATTTGTACATTCCAGGCAAGACAGGACAAGCAGCAGCAGAGCCACTCCCATGGGAGTCGGAGACCTCAGAGAATCCCAGGGCCTCACCACTCCCGGGTTACAAATTGCTGGGGACACCCTCCTGCTGGGGCCACACCCAGCCCAGGAACTGTGTCTCCCACGTGCCTGGCCCGGTGCCCTGGGACCTGCTGCCAGCTCAGCCCCGGGGCTCTGCTCTGCTCCAGGCACGTGCAAGAGCTGCAGATGCACACTAATGCTGCTTCACCCTTCTTGTCACCCACAGGAGCACAGCTCACCCTCTCACCTCTCCAGGCTGGGGCAGTTCCTGGGCAGTGCCAGGCAGCAACACCCCAGCTTTCCAGCCCTGGGAAGCAGGAGCAGCAGTGAGAGGTCAGCAGCTCAGTGTCTGGGCTGAGCAGCTCAGTGTCTGGGCTGAGCAGCTCAGTGTCTGGGCTGAGCAGCTCAGTGTCTGGCCAGAGCCCTCCCCCACTCCGGCCACTGCTCTGGGACTCCCACAAAAGGGCTGGCGAGCCCCAGCTCAGCATCACTCAGGTATCACCTTGGTGGTTCTCAGGCCCTTCCTCTTCTCCTTCTTGGCAGTGATCCACTGGCAGCTGTAGGGGCAGAGCAGGCAGGTGGCACAGGTGGAGCAGCAGCCAGGGGGGTCTGCCATGGCAGCAGACTGTCCCAGAGCAAAGGTCAGGTGTCCTGTGGGGGATACACACCGGGTGTTGGCACAGACCTCCCAGCACGCTGCCCCCACCCCGTGGGGATGGAGCACTGAAGCATTTTGCGTCCAAGTACCCTGGCAGGTGGCCCAGAGTGCTGGGACACAGTGGGGCTGCTGGCTGTGTCCCCAGGCCAGGCACGGTGCCAGGGGAAGAGGCAGCCCAGGGTGCAGCCCAACCTGTTCAGCAGGCTGTGCTGGGACCCTTCACTCAACAAGCTGGAGCAAGCCTGGAGCTGGCAGGAGCAGAGCTTGCTCCCCAGCCCGGGGTTCAGCACTCTGCCTGGGAGACAGGACTGCTGCAGGCTCCAGGGGCAAGCAGCTGTGCCAGCCAGCTGGACAGCAGCACTGCACCCAGGCTCCCCACCTGCAAGGACTGTCCAGCACCGTGTCCAGCAGCCTGGGGCTCCTGCTTGCAGCTGGGGGTACGTGCAACAGCCTGGGAAGTTGCCATTCTGATGCCTAAGTGCAGGTCCTTGCTGATGCAGCAGCATCCTGGCAGCTCCTCAGCTCAGCCTGCACACCAAGGAATGCCAACTGTGGCTGGAGGAGCTGCAGCTGAGCAGGCACTGCATGGCTTTGGTCCATTTCTACACTCACAGAGATCCAGGCTGGGGGCAGAAACACCTCTGAGCTCCCCAAGCACTGGCAAGGAGAGAGAGCCAGGATGCTTTGCTGTGACCCCCAGATTCCTGGTGTTTGGCTGGGAGAAGCAGGGAGCCCAAAACAAGGTCTTCCTCGATCCATCCAGAGAAATCCCATCTTTACTACTGCTTGTCCTGCTGTGGAGCTGCTCCTCCTCCTCACCCCAGCCTCCCCAACAGGCTAGGCACACTATGCAACACTATCACCCTGCAGATTGAGCCTGGCTCTCATTTCACTGTGACCACTGAGAGCCAGCTGACCACATCCTGCCAGCCACGTCCTCTCCAGTGTTGGTGTGCCTCACAGAGCTGTGTCCCATTCCAGCCTGGGCTGGGGAGAGAGGGAGCAGAGCTAGCCCAGGTCCTCCCTGGCCCAGCCAGCCAGAGCAGAGAGCTCTGCCATGCCCTGGATGTGGCCAAGGTCAGCCTGGTCTCGCCCTGTAACAGGGCAGCACCCCAGCCTGTCACCTTGCTCCTAAATGCCACCACTATGGGAGTCTCCAGGGACAGGGTGCAGAGCCTGCCTCAGCACCCACAGGGTCACACACAGGCAGGTACCACCCCCAGAGCAGGACCCCAGCCCTGCCCAGGCAGCTTCTGCAGGCTGGGGCATGTCCAGGGGCTGCCATCAGCAGCTCCAGCTAGCCAAGGCACAGAGGATGATGAGCAGCAAAACAGAGCCCCACATCTGCTGGCCCCTCCACCTTCTAGGCACCAGACCAGCAGCTGTGACCTGCTCGGTGATGGCACTGAAGGGAGCAGCCTTTACACAAGTACAGGAAGCCATGGGTCCAGATATTTCCCTTCCTGATGCCCAGGGGCTCTGGCTGCAGCCCTGGTGTCACCAGAAGCTGAGCCACCACTTCCTCCAGGGACAGTGGGCTCAGCCAGCCTTCACTTGGAGCCACCCTGTCCCCTGTCACCGCTCCCACGGGCAGAGCACTGGTGTCAGCAGCTCCTGGCAGGCTCCCACGCAGGGCACACAGTACAGCAGGAGTGGCTGTGGGCACCAGCTGCAATTCAGCACTCAGCTGCTCCAAGGGACTGTTGCTGCCAAGGCTGGAGCTTGGCAGAGAGTGGCACAGGACTGGTCACAAATCTGCCCCAACGATGCTGTCTGGAGGGTTTGGAGGGGAAATGCCACCCTGTTCCCCAGCTCAGAGAGCAGCAGCAGCAGCAGCAGTGGTTATGGCACACCCCCCCTGTGCAGGGCACACACCCCAGACAGGGCAGGGATAGGCACACACCAGACCCTGCTCAGCTCCAGCTCCAGGGGAATAGCAGCAGAGTGGGAGCTGGGGCTCCATCGTGGCTGGAAGGACCCCTCCTTCAGCTCCTACCAAACACCCCCCTGGCACGCTGACAGCCCTGGAGTGCGAGGCACAGGGAACCTGAAGGGGTGACAAACCCACTGCCACGGTCACCAACACGGCACCGTGTGCTGGTGGCCTCCCACGGACCTCTGAGCCCCAGGGGTGCTCGCAAGGACAAACAGGTGGCCCTATGCAAATTCGGATCCCCGCGTCCTGGAGGAGCCGAGCTGAGCCAGCTCCCCTGTGTGCCACCGGGCAGCTCAGCAGGAGCTGCTGCCTACCCCCGCTGCTGCCTCTCCTCGTGGGAAGGAGAACAGAGCACGGGCTCAGCACGGGGCACAGGGTGACCCCAAAACAGCAAGAGCAGCACAGCCAGGCCCAGATCGCCCTCCCAGTCCTGGGCTCCCCGTTCCTGCTCTCCGGAGCGTGGGAACAACACGGGCAACCCCCTTCCCTCCCCGCTCAGCTTCCCGCGGAGCCGGGCTCATCACCCCCTCCCTCCCCGCCAGCTCTGGCCGCGCAGGACAGCATCCCCAGGGCCGGGGCAGCCACCCCGGCACAAAATACCTGCTCCCCGCGGATGTCGGGCTCCCGCAGCCGGGCCAGGTGAGCTCGGGGCTGGGCTCTCCCCGGGCCCATGCGTGCCAGCACTCGGCTCCCGCTGCGCTCACACCCTGCTGGGTGTGCCCGTGGCCCGGCGGCAGGTCCGCACAGGCCGGCAGAGGCGGGCGCACTGCGAGCCGAGCCGAGCGGAGCGGAGCCGAGCGGGGGGCCGGGCTGGGGTCAGGGCGGGGAGAGGGGGAAGGGGCCCCGGGGCCGTCACGCGTCGCGGCGCAAAGGAGTTTGCAGGCAGCCCACGTCCAGAGAGTCCAGGGAGAGCTCCCGGGAGATGGAGGCAGAGCTTCGTGCATCGCCGCGCCTTTGAGCGAGGGGCTGCGGGAGCCCCTCGCACAAAAGGGACTTTTCCCTTCCCGGCAGAGGAAGCCCGAACAGACGCACACCAGGTCACCGCGGCTGGCCCGGCAGACGCACCGGGGCACGCTTTGAAGGCAGAAGCACAGAAGTAAAAGTGCTTTTCTTGCCTTGAGTCGAGAGAAATCCTTTCGAACCGGTGCGTGTGAACTTTGCTAAAGCAGCAGATGAAAGGAGTTTCCAGACAGGCCCGATGGCACCTGAAGATGGATGGGCTGATGCCTTCCATCTTCCCCCTCCCTTCCTGTGGCACAGCACAGCTGTGTCCCCCCACCCTCTGCTCCAGGTGTGCCGGGATGCACCACGGGCACTCAGACTTTTCTGCGTCACTGAATTGATCCGTCACTGCCTGGGATCTCAGGGGGGCCCTCTGATGTTCTGCCACTTGAAAAAGACGTGAGAAAGCTGATTTACGGGGAGGTGATGGCATTCTGCAGTGACACAGGAACTGCCAGTTTTGGCAGAAGCCTCAGTGCTCAGCCCTCAGCCGATCGTGTTCTACACTACTGTTAACAGCTCCGGCACAGCTCCTGAACAGCTCCATGAAATGTGCTGATTAAGGCCTTATCAGCGGAGGTCTGGAGCACTACGGGAGGGTTTGTGCAGGAACACCCATTGCTCTGCGCCCAAAGGAGTAAGCTGAAAGCACTGCAGCGGCCAGGAATATCCCTCAGACAAGCAAGCAGCCCAGATTTTGTCAGATGTGAGCAGTTTGGCAGTGAGGTTCACCTCCCGCATCCGTGTGTTCTGCTGACTCCGACACAGAGCAGCGCAGCTGCTACACGGAACAGCAAAGCTGCGGGCTACGAGCACCCCAGGAAAATCCCTGGGATGCAGAGAACCCATTTTATGGGGTAGAAGATTGACTGTCAGGGATGGGATTGCAGGTTTTAAGGAGATGAAGTGAGCACTAGAGTGAGGTAAAGGGTCGCTTAAGTCAAGAATCATCTTAGGCAGCGTGCAAGGGAAAACCGAGCATGAATAAAGAGACCAAGGACATACTGGAGGAGGGGATGTTGCAGCCGAGCTCCGGGAGATCCAAAAGCTGTGATTTTAGTGGTGTCCGGCAAAACTTATGGGATATGGGATAGGCACCCCGGGCAGACAGAGCAGCGGGACAGGCGGCTCCCGGGGGACTGGCCACTGGCTCCCCGGGGTCTGACGGCGGTGGAGGGAGCCCATTTTTTGGGGGAGCCAAAGCTGTTGCCTTGACTTCCATCCCCGGGGAGCGCTCCGAGACCGACGGGCGCAGCCCCGCGCCTGCAGCGGCGCCTCTGCCCGGGCGAGGGCGGCAGCGTGGCACGGGGGCTGCGGGGACGGCAGCGGCCGTGGGGCCGAGCCGAGCATTCCCTAATCCCCTAAACCCGTGAGGCGGCCCTGTCGAGGCAGGGCAGGCCCGCGGCGGGGGCTGTGAGGGGCGGCGGCCATGCCGGGAACTGGCACCGAGAGAGCCCGCGGGCACTGCCGCGCTGCGGCCACCAGGCGGCGACATCGGCCCGCGCTGCTGCGGCGGGAGGGCCCCGGGGCGGCCTGGCCCAAAGGAGCGCGGTGGGACCTGAGGGACACCACAGGACCGGGACAAACCCGGGCTGGGGCCCCAAAGGACCGGGAAAAACCCGGGCTGGGACCCCAAAGGACCGGGACAAACCGGGGCTGGGACCCCAAAGGACCGGGACAAACCCGGGGCTGGGACCCCAAAGGACCGGGACAAACCCGGGGCTGGGACCCCGAGGGACCCCAAAGGACCGGGACAAACCCGGGCTGGGACCCCGAGGAACCGGGACAAACCCGGGGCTGGGACCTGAGGGACAGGAATGAACTCGGGGTGTGGCACCCAAAGAACTGGGCTGACTTCGGGGTGTGACCCAAAGGATCGGGATGAACCCGGAGTGTGGGACCCAAAGGACCGGACTAAACTCAGGGATGCCAGCCAAAGGACAGGGCTGCGCCCAGGGGTGACACCCAGAGCCCAGCTCAGATTTGATACCCAGAGGACAGAGCTCAGCTCGGGGATGTGACACCGAGCCCAGCAGACTGACACAAACACGGGCATCGCCTCACCCACTGCCCTAAGCTGAGAGTGATCTCCGGGAGCCAAGCCGCAGATGAACAGCTAAAGCTAACAGCCAGAGTGTATAATCAAGCTGGCTTAGCTCCACCTGTCTCACGGTGAAGTCACAAACACCAGAATTAGTTGGGAAAAAGAAAATAATGCTCCTGTCAACACAGGTGGATGAGCTCACTTACAACATCAAGTGTTGCATTGATGTAAATGGAGTTTGTGTCCTGCTTTCACTTCTGGAGGTGCATCTGTGAGTGCTCTTTTGGATTATGGCAAAGTGATAAAAATATGGAGAGAAAGGGTCTAATTAAGTAGAGGAAGTTGTGTTGCTGTATTACAGTGCAGATGAAGTTATCTCCTTAGATTCTGAACTTGGTGGGTAGAGCAGGTATTTTCAGCACATGCAAGTGGCTTAATAGCTTCCTGTTTGTCCACTGAACTGGCCACAAATTAGTTTTTTCAGGAAAAAAAGAAGGCAAGCCATTGTTTCAGCTACTTCTTTCACTATACTGCTCACAGTCCACAAGAAATAGTGCATTTAAAGATGGATTGTTTTAGGGGATGTTTTCCCTTCACATAATTTCCTCCAGGACCCAGGACCAGGAATAAAAGGAGAAGGCAATACAGGTTTGTGTAACATTATTTCACACTCTTTCAGCTTGTAATGGGCAACAAAACCTCAGTTTCACCTTTCTTCTGTTAACACTTTAAAAGCCAAACTGTGCTTCCACCTCAGCTGGTAACAGACCTACATAAACTGACAGACCAAGGCAATTATCTCCATCATGAATCTAAAGTCACTGCTTCCTGGTAATCTGCAGCAATATTGATTTTTTATAGAACATTTGGAAACTGTCCTGCATAGGCACATTAGGAAAATAAGTTGTTTGAGAGAACTAATCAGACAATAAAGTGCCTGCTTAAGGGGAGGGTGGATGATCATGGTACTTGCCTCAATTTTTTTTTCTAGAGGCCTGAAGCTTATAAAGAATTAAAGTCTATTGGCAAATAGGCTTTGAATCAGATTTTTTTTTTCCCCTCCAGAACTGGGCTTAGTTAAGGAGATCAGGAATGCAGATTGTATTATTCATCTTGAGGAAAAACCTCTGTGGATGACTGTACTTATTTCAGCTCTTATCATGCAGTTTGTATGATACAAGGCAAACCACTTGACCCAAACTTCTCATGGGTGGTCCTTAAAGGTTTAATTTCCTGTGTACTTGAAGACAGCGTGGAGCAGATTTTCAGCAGTGCTAATCATTAACTGCTGTAATGAGAGGAGTGATAGGCACCCTGAGGATCAAATGCTGAGGAGTGTTAAGAGTTCAGGCCCTGCAGTAACAGCAGCTCTCAGCTTGGGCACGGTACCAGAGCAGTGTTTGGCCCCACTGTTTTCACAGGAATCAAACACCCCTCCAGGGTTTATGGAGATTTATTAAGGTGCAGAGAACACAAGACCACAGGAGCTCATAGGATGGCCTGAGCTGGAAGGGACCTTAAAGATCATCCAGTTCCAACCCTCCTGCCAGGGCAGGGACACCTTCCACTAGACCAGCTTGCTCAGAGCCCCACCCAACCTAACTAGTTCTTCCAGGGATGGGGTAGCCACAGCTTCTCTGAGCAACCTGCCAGTGCCTCACCACCCTCACAGGGAAGAAATTCTTCCTGACATTTAATCTAAACCTGCTGTCTTTCAGTCTGAAGCCATTCACCCTGGTCCAGTCACTCCAGGATCTTGGGGAAGGTCCCTTTCAATGTCTCTTGTGGCTCCCTTCAGGTGCTGGAAAGCCACAGTAAGGTCACCCAGATGGCTTCTTTTCTCTAGGCTGAACAATCCCAATTCTCTCAGCCCTTCCTCCTAGGAGAGGTGCTCCATCCCTCTGATCATCTTCATGGCCTCCTCTGGACTCACTGCAGCAGGTCCATGGGGAGCCCAGAGCTGGAGGCAGCGCTGCAGGTGGGCTCTGAGCAGAGTGGAGCAGAGGGGCAGAATCCCCTCCCTCCCTTCCCTGCTGCCCACAGGGCTTGTGCTGCAGCCCAGGACACTCTTGGCTCTCTGGGCTGTGAGTGCACACGGCTGGGTCCTGTCCATCCCCCAGCATCCACAAATCCTTGGTGTCGGGATAAGCAACAGTTAATCATTCAGTAAGTTTGATACTACAAAATATAGTTCAGAAATCAATTTTTTAGGCACAGCGTCATGGCATATCTGAAGAGAACAACAAAAAAAACCCCTCAAACAGGCCACTTCTGCTTTCATTAAAAGAAAAACTTAGTTATCAGCTTCAGATAGGAATGTCTGAGACCAGGCTTGTGAGACATGCCTGCTTCATTCATGATTTCAAGGACCAAAATACTTTGCTTTGGTCACGTGCAGCTCTTTCTTTTGGAACTTGAACTAGTTCAGAATTTGTTTATCATTTGTCATTTCCTAATTGCATTACTGCATACCTCACTGAAGTCACACAATAACAAATTGAAGGCAAATCTTAAGTATTAAATAGAGGATGCAGCAGAAGGTATGCTCACAGCACATACTCACATGCAATTTTGCATCTTAACTGCATATCTTTGTGTTTTGTGTTATCTATACAAAGGAAGCCAACTAATTTAATTATAGCAAAACTGTTTCTTCTAGTAAGTCCATTTCCTTTATAGGGATAATTAGCTTTACTGGAAGTTAAATTGTAGGCATAAATTACTGAATATGGCAACACTGATATTCTGTAGATCTGGTTTCATCTGCTCTGCATGGAAAAGCACTTGACCAGTGGTCTATGTTATTTTCTGATCGATATTTGTGGATTTTTTTTCAGGAAAAAAATTAAGAGATTTACTTTGTCAATAAAACAGCTTATATGCCACTTACTGCCATTTCTCTGCTACAAAAACATTTGTAGTTAGGTTTTGTAATGCTTATTTACTAGCTTTTAAGACATACCATTATTTTTGCACTGGGATAAGCCTTTACTGCGGAGTGCTTGCTCCTGCCACACATCTAATTTCTGCTCAGAGTTATGGTTACTATAGAACAGCATTTCCCCCCCTTTCAGCATGTAAAAGCAGCTGCAAGACTCTGTTAGGTCATGCTGTGGAACACAAAATTGATTTGTTGCTTGAGCTGCCTTTCTCTGCTCATGGTTTCAGAAGCCTCCCATGAAGTCATTACCACTCACTGATGGTGCTGTGAAGCCACAAACTTTGTTACAGCATTAGTGGGGAGCCAGCAGCTGTCTGGAGAGAATAAGACCCTGCAGCAGCATTCGTGTCAAAAATGAGCTGAAGTGCCTTCAAAGAGAAGCTCAACCCTCAAACTCTAACAAGGACGTGTTGGGATACAGCCCAAGCTGCAGAGCACCTTGCTTTGTACTAAAGTGTTGACACAGACCCTGGCTGAGGTCACTCCTTGCTCAAGGAGTGTTCCTTCAATCCCCTGTGAGCCTCCCCACTCGTGGGATTCCATCCTCTCTGTAAATCCAGGCAGAGAGAACAATCCCCTCCTGCACACCTATTTTATTATCACTTTCTTGTTCTCAGCAAGCTCGTTTGAGGGTAAGTAACAGCTCTGTGAGTCACAATGTGCTGCAGTCATTAATACTCCCACTGTACTTGCAGTACTGCTGTGTTTTTTCTCTTAATACCTACAAGCTGTTGTTATTAGACAGCTTTGCAGAGCTATTAGAGCCTATCCTGTAGCCTTTAGAGAAACAATTAATTATATTAGATGCTTCTATGAAAGCCACTTTCCTCCATGTGTAGCTACATTCTGTGCTTTAGAGTAACTATAAACTACTAAATTAAAAACTATAACTGAAAAAAACCCCAAAACACCCTGACAACAACCACAAAAAAGAAGCCCCCAAGACCAAGAAAAAGCCCCAAACAGCCTCACTTACCAGGCAGAAGCAACTCTGGGTTTCACCCTCTCTACTGTATGGAAGCAACAGCTGTTTGCCATTGCCAAATTTATAGGAGCAGCCTCCAGCACTGTGCTCAGGGTGGGTTTATATGAGGGCCCTGGCTAGGGAGTGGTCAGTAATGTGGTGCAGTTGTGGGGTTTGTATATCCTTTGGTGGCTGCTGGGGTAGCTGTGTTGTAGTAAAGCCAGCATGTAGTGTTGCTAAAAGAGAAGTTGTTTTTTATTTATAAAGATAATGTTTTTGGGTCTAGAAAAATGAGTTAAACTTTATTTATTTTGGCTATAATTTCCTTGCTATTTTCATTTATGAACTATTGTCTTGTAGGTATTTAAGATATTTTCTAGCCATAAGTATATTTGGGTATAGAATCTTCTGAATTATTTAATATAGGTAAAATGTTACAGTTTTTAAAGAAGAAAGGCTTTAGTATTGTCTAGTATCTATTTTCTTTCTTAACTGTTACTGATTCCTACTGTGATTTTCTTTAATAGCTCTGTTTAGTTGCCACTGTGTGAATTTTCTTCTGACCCTTTAACTAGTGCTAAGGGTTGTGGGGGATTTCTAGTGGTCTGCATTTGTGTTATTTTCTTCTGGATTTTCTCAGAGCTACTATGTAATCACTATCTCTGGAGCTTTGTTTTTGGATGCCTGTGGCTTACAGTATTTATAGACAAAATACTTATTTTGGGGGCAAAGGTGTCTGCCTCAGGCAGCTGAAGGTGTTTGTGCAGTTTTGGGGCATTTTCAAGTTTAACCTTTTATGGTTTGTATCCTTTGAAAACTGCACTGCCAGAAATCCTTGCTGCTTTTTTATGTGGAATGGTTGATCACGTGGAGAGGCTTGGCATTGTGTCTGAGCTGTTCTGATGAAGAGTTACCACTAAAACATACAGTAGAAAGCTATTTTTTTTTTGGTAGTTGATTTTTTGGATGCCCACCAGCTTGTTCCTACTAAGATTTAATTAATGATTTGAAATAATGATGGAATAATAAAATCATGCTTCTAGGTATTTTGCTTTTGAGTCGGTAAAAGCTTCACAGATCCAGAAGTTATTAAGACCAGTTAAATAGTAACTTTGGAGGTAGTGTACTTAAAACAGCATATGTATGTCTTTAGTCCTTTTTTCCTTCATTATATTTCAAATTCAAGTTCATGCAGTTACAGCTTGTGCAGTTAAAAATGTGCCAATTGCTTTCCCCCACAATGTAGCCTGTGATAAAATTCCCTTTTATGCTTTTTTCCAAGTTGTTTTTTGGGTTTTGCTGTTAATTTAAGTATTTGATCCTGCGTCCATAACAGAACTCATTTTGCACTGGGAAATAAAACCAAACTCATAGTTCCTGTCTGCTGTGTTGCAGCACACATGCACTAATACTCACTGAGAACTTACAGGCACCCCTGTGTAGTGGTTACTGATAAGATTCTTACACAGAGATCTCTGTTTCCAGAGCTTACCTTATCTGAAGAGGGTGCTGGAGTGCCCAGAAGAAGTTCTGTTCTTCTTTGGCAGAACTGGGCTGCTCTGTGACTTACAAATGGGGTTTAGAATTTGTGCAGCTGCTGCAGAGGGTGATCTCCCTTCTTGGTCACTGCAGGGTGATGCTGAAATGGGAGGGTTTGTTGCCTGAAATCCTGAACTCCAAAACTGTGAGGAAAAAACACACCTGTGGAAAAAAAAAAAAAAAAAGTTGTACACAGCAAGCCCTGAGAGGACCTTGAATGGCTGAAATGGTTGTTGAGGTGAAAAATGCCACTCCTAAACCTGCAGCTGTCATTGAAGCTTCCCCCACAGCTTGTACCTCATTGCAGTGGAGCTGTAGGATGTGTACAGCTATGGGAGGAAGGCGATTGCTGCCTCAGGTGTTTGCTCTTGCCGTGTCAGGTGCAGTTCCTGACAGATGGCTGTGAGGAGCTGAGAATATGCCTGGCTCAGCATGGGGGGCTTGTCTTGGCACTTGGGCTGTTTTGTCACTGTCAGGCTTTGTTTCTGGGTTCTGCAGGATTAGAGGGAAATAGAGCAGGTACTGCATGTATTTGAGACAGCCCTCACGTGGGAAGTCTGGCATGCAAGAGAACAAGATGCTGGTTGGCAAAACAAATTAAAAAATGGTAGGGAGTATATAGAGGTGAATCTAAAATGAGCAAACCCCAACAGGGATGCAGCAGTGACTGAAGGTTTGCTGGGGGGTTTAGTTGTGTGATAAGAGATAAGAACTGCAAAGCTTAGATTGATGTTGCTGGAGTGTTGTGGCACTGGTGTGTTGGGGGATTTGCCAAGGATGTTTTAACTTCTCAGATCAAGGCTCTTGGCTAGTGAACAGTCACAAATATAGTCAGCAGTTTAGAAGGATTCACTTAAGTAATTATGTATGTTTCACTACTTTGTGGGCATTGTGTAGGTGTTTTATATTATGTTAAATTTCTGAATGAGACTCCCTGGGTGTTAGTCATTTGGTTAACAGAGCTAGTAGTGTGACCATTAATATTTCTGTGAAATATTCTAATTACTTTTTTCTGAAGGTTTTTTTTTCTGTTGTGTGAAGCCCAGATAAGTGTTATGTTTTCTGTTTCTATAAAACACATGTAAACACATGACAAAACAAACACCCCCACCAAATGCCAAAACACAAACAAAACCCAAACTTGCTCTAAATCTGTTGTGACTTAAAGCAGAGGTGGCAGGTAGCAGCCTGACTGCAAATGCTAAATTAGGTAATTTTGTCACTTCAAGGATGTGGTTGCATTCTGTCACAGAGGGGTGAAGCCCTTGGAGTAGCTCCCTATATGGCAGGGGGCTGGTAACCCAGATGGTTCTTCCTGGCTCTTTCATTTCCTACTCCAGTATCTTGTATTAATGAAATTCCAGGGCTGTTTTTTCCTGTTCCCTTTAGATAACTGCCTGCTTATCCCTTTTATAAAGCATGAGGAATCCTTCAGGTGGGATTGTTGAGAACAAAGGTGTTTTGGGTTTTTTTGTTTGGTTTTTTTTTTGTTTTTTTTTTTTTTTTTGTGGTACAAGAGCACAGGCTATTCCTGGTGGTGTTCCAAGTCAAGGGACTGTTTTTGCCAACCTGTGGTGGCAGTGAATGCAATAAACTTTCTCTGCTGCCTCTTGAAGTGTGTGGTGTGGATCCTGCTTGTGCAGCAGGCACCTCACATCTGTCAGGTGGTTGGTTTTCACTTCTGTCAATGAAGCTGTGTGTGCTTGAAAGCCAGGGCCCTCAAAATCCCTGACATCTGCATCCTAAATTGTATTCTGAGTGTATAGGAAGAAACTCATCTGAGATTAAATGGAATGTGAAATGATGTTTAGCTGGGCAGAATATGGATTTACTGCTGGTGATCAGAAGGAAGACAGTTTGTGATAATAAAAATAAAGCATTGTGTCGAGGAAACTTAAACAGATACTTAATGGTGCTTCTATATTCAATGTGAAACATGCAAATGAGGCTGCCAGATGGCACAAGGGAAACTCTCATAGATTCTAGCAAAATAAATAACACTTCTTGCAGTGAAAGTCAACAATGAGCAGAAGTACTTATAGTGCATTCTTTTACTGTAATAGGATATTCATAAACAAAAAATAGATTCCAGGCTAATCTATCACTACCAGAGGGAAGTGCCAACATCTCAAGTATTGACAAAACTTTTGCTCTTGGGTTATTTAGTTTTTCAATTCATCATTAAGCAATAAAAATTAATGACTCAAGCCCCTATTTGAAGGAAGTTGTAACCTGAGTCTGCTCTACTTGGATAGAAGCCTTCAAAACAAACAAAAATAGAAAAATTCAGATGTATGTAACTAGAAAGAAGTATAAGCAATCTTAGAGAGCTGCCATGGTCTTAAAAAAAAAAAGACTGAGACACTTACTCTGCATCAAAAGGCAGATAATACCAATGACTTTGAGAAAGCATTTGCACTTAATGAAATGAATTTTTTTTAAATCCAGAACTTCTATACTTCAAGGTGTAGCATGTGTTATTGCTTGTATTATTACTTGATTGCACTTGACTGGAAATTACCAGGATGAAACCATTTAAATTCCTACACACTAAGCACTATATTTGCTCAGCTCAGTCTTTATACTGTTAAGAAATGCAGTGTTTAAAATTAAAACCAATCCTATATGTAGTTTATTTTTTCCCCCACAGGGTTTGTGATAGGTTGGTGCAGCTTTTTCTGAAAGAAACATATCTGAGTAATTACAGAGGTATTTGGTAGTTTTCTCACAAGAGTTTCGAAGTCTTCCTTTACCTTCCTGTGCCATCCCTGTGTGTGTGTGGATGTCTTGTGCCCCTGGAGGCAGCAGCCTGGGTCTGGGGGAAGGCACTGCTGAACACTGATACCTGTGTGTCCCAGCTGATGCTGCTGGAGAAACAGAACACTGAAACTGGTCTCCAAAACGCTGGAGTGGCCTCCATGCAGGAAAGAGAAGGCTCCTGGGGAAAAGTGTAAGAGTGAGATGGGCTGGGCAGGCAGGAGAAGGAGCTCTGAGCCAGCCTCAGAGCACAGGACTTGCTGCAGGCTCAGATGGATTCTTGTGCAGCCCAGCTCCAGCTGATCATGTGCTCCTGTGTACTCTGAACATTAGATAGCAGCTTTGAGAGAGGGAGTCTCTTTTGATTTATGAACATCATCAGATTGGGAATCTAATTCTCATAATTCATGAAAATAATCACAGTGCCTTAAGACTGAAGAGTTTCAATGAAAGGATCCTTGAACTGGAAATAGGTTTTGTGGTAGGGAGCTGCTGTGTTGAAGACCTTATCAGGCAAGTTTTCTGTTCTGGAATCTGGTGTCTTATCAGCAATTCAGTGTGTGGGTCTTCCTGAGAGTTGGAGCAAGATGATCTTTAAGGTCTCCTACAACCCAAAGCATTCTGTGATAAAGAATTCAGGTGAGATAAACCTCAGCAACACACAAGAATGCAGGCAGTCTCTGGGGTCTGCAGGGACCTGCCTGGGAGTACAAGCCACTGCTGGTGGTGTGTCCACATGGGAGCTGCAGTGCCAGGGGTGGCTTTTTGGGAAGAATGATACTGGCAGGTGCAGCCAAGGGCAGCAGGCAGATGGTTGTGATTCACTTTAGCACTTGAAGTAACCGCTCAGGATGCAGGCATTATCTGGGATTTATGTGCCAGCAAATGACCAAGCATCTGATCTTTAAATCTGCTTAAACACCTAAAGATCAGAGAAAAGGCACTTAAGGACAGTATGGATTTTAGTCACTGAAACCAGTGAGATCAGTACCTTTTGGTATCTTAGTCTAATCACTGGGCTCTGCTTGTCACACAGCACTGTGTTCCTTTCCCATGATCACTCTTTTATTGTGGTTTCTCTTGATACTGTTCTCCTTGTCAAGTGCTGTCATTCTTTTTCTTTTTTTCCTCACAGCACTGATGTGAGCCTGAAAACCCAGATGAGCCAGAAGCAGGTGCCAGCTGAATGCTGCAGGGTGCCAGTCTAGCTTAGCACTGCAGCTCTCTGAAAGTGCTGTGCACTTAGCAGTGTGCTCCCTGCTCTTCTGCACGTGCTGTGGCAGGAACCTGTGGAGCTGGCTGGGTGACTGCACCCTCAGGCACAGCAGTGTCACATCTGTGAGTGTCTGTCACACTCAGAACCCAACCAGCTGGGAGTAGCAAAATGAAATAGGGATGGGAATGATGGAGTAGCCCAGAAAAGTAAATTTAATAATGAGCAAATGAACAAAGGGCAGAAGCTGTGCAGACAGGACAACCTCCAAAGGCCTGGCAACAGGGTAAACTCAGCAATAGATGGGGTTACATCTGAGGGTAGGGAACCGGTCACCAACGTGAACTCAAAACATAACCTTATGTAGCAAATGTTACAAACCAATCACAGACAAGAACTAGAAACATTGCCTAATATGGAATCACCTCATTAGCATAACTACCCCCATAATCCTGCTCTTCTCATGATAACCTCGATGTTTTCCCTCTCAAAATCCTGCTTCCCATGGCCTTAAGTTGATGCCTTCTGTGTGACCAGTCAAGGCCAGCCCACCAAACTTCCACCCAGCAGGAGCTGATGGTTCAGCAGGAGAACCCCAGGTTCTCTCTGGGCACAAGGAGTGTGAGAATATAAAAGCCAGGAGATTCCTCTGTTCAGGCTTTCTCCCTGGAAGCACCAGCTCCAGCTGCATTTGTGTTAGTGTGCCATGAGCCAGTGAGGAATCCTGTGAGTGTGGGGCCTGCAGGGAGCCAGGTGGGGACCCACGGGGTGACTGGAGCTGCCACTGCCAAGGGGCTTCAGTCCCAGCAGGGACGCTCTGGGCTGGTGCCACTGTGACCCCAGGAGTGGCACCTGAAGGGTCAGAGAGGAAAGTTTCCTTCACATCTGGGAAATGTGAGGACACAAGGCCAGAAATGGAAGCTGACAGGTGTGCTGTCCTGAGGGTAGCTGGGATTTCTTGGTTTGCTCCATTTCTCTCCTTAGCTGTCTCCTTCATTTTCCTGTAGGTAGCATCTCCCTAGGAACAGGGCTTTGTACCTGGGCTGTTTGCTTTTGGGTGAGCAGAGGTCCTTAAGGTCATTTTTATTGTTCCCAAAAGTGCAGGTAGCTGCCAGCACTGCTTTCATACTAAAAATGCCCCTTCCTTATACGGATGTTATGCAACAAGTATTATTGTTTTCTGTATAAATATGCCAGTGTTGAGGATAAGAATACCTCTCATGTCCTTAAATTCCCTGTATATCCCTATTCCTTGGGCCTACATGGTAGGCAAACCACCCATGCATCAGTTTTCCTGCAACATGAGCCCCGTTCCTGGAGCATGTTGGTCTACCACAGAGTGATGTAAGTAAATTATTAATGATATAAGTTACTTTGAAACCCTCTGAGCCATGAACCCAGGGCAACAGTGTCTGTGTTACTGCAGGCTCGGGACATAGGGGTGGAATACACTGTGTGTTAATGTGCTGATGGTGTAAAGATCAAAAGTACCTGTGATATCCTGGAGTTCATAAAGAGGCAGCAGCAGAAATGTAATAAAAAGTAAAAGGACCAGGCCCTACTTGTTCCTCTCCTTGGATTTAGTGTCAGGTTGGTGATGAAGCACCAGGGCTGGAACTGTTTTGCCAGAGGTATCAGGCCTGTCTGAGATCCCCACTGTCTTATTTCACCTTTTTTCTGTCTTTTATTTGATTTTCCTTTTAACTTTGTGCATTACACCTGCCATTATGCACAGTTGCTAAACTGCTGTTCAGTTTACCCCAAGTGCAGGATGTTTTATGTTGAAATCGTTCAGCTAAACTCCTGTGTTGTTTCTTAGCTTTCATCAGGGCAAGTTGCACTCTGGCTTGCAGTGGGGAGCCAGATTCAGAGCAATATTGATGTGTTTTTCCCTATTCACAAGGCAGGGGAGACACAGCCAGGCATTTTAACCTCTCTTCTGTGAAGACATTGTAAAATATAAACAGACAACCTTCAAACACCACCGGTGAGTGTACCTTGGGAGTTTCTGAATATGTTATTCTTTCAGGAGTCTCTTGAGTAAATTGTTGAATAAATTGCATTCTTACACTGTGATATTGGGCTGCTGAATAAAACAACATAGCTGCATGCTGTGTTGATATTTTTATTAGTATTAGCAGGAGATTTGGGAGCATTTACTTATTTGTACTTTATTGTATGTTTGTGCTGCACCATGCTGTGCTAATTCAGAAATCCCAAAGCGAGTAAAAACATAATATACAACTTTTTGCTAGAAGTGTCATTGCATTAGACACTGGACTAATCCCACCTGAGATGCTGAGTGGCTCTGAGTCATGAAATTAAAATGGAAATTTGATGAAAGGAGCTGAATTTACAGAACTCATTACAGTGTTCTCAACCCATCATTTATAAGCCAGCCTTTTTTTCCTCTTGAAACATATGGATGACAAATGGAGAGGTTTTCTTCAGCTCTTCCAACAACCAGTGATTAAATTTACAGAACTGCTTTTACATTTCTCAGCTCTAGCTGATATAATAAAACATTTTATCACTGACTGGGTGGTCCCCATGGTACTGAGCTGGATGACAGTTTTCAGCATCAGGCCAGCTGTTGTTTTTATTTCGGGCTAAATCTTCCAGAGTTGAATAGTATGTAAAATTAACAGTTTCTTGCCAGGGAAGTTGAGATAATTGTGTAGGTTTTTGTTTTAGTCCTAGGGCATAACTTTGGGTATCTAGCCTGAGAACATGGTGATGGATTCTCATGTTTAATCATTAAGAAGCCTGACATGATAGGGAATGTGCCTTTCCTGAAAGAGATGCTGCATTGGATGGGCAGGGATTTCCAGTGTACATTTTATTTGTATTTGAAATGTTGCTCCTCAGAGTTTGTTGTTACTGGGAGGCATCTGGCGGTTCAAGATACATCTCAGGATAAACAAATTCTGTCCTATTAATATTTTTCTTTTTTTCCTCTAAATAAATTCTTTCTAATGAAGACATTCCCCACCTCATTGTCACATGCAAAGATGGAAGTTCTGAAGTGAGTGTCCAGAGCTGGGGACAGTGGAGTGTGGCAGGGCATTGCGTGCAGCATGATGTTCCCATGCCACAAACCCAGATATTCTTCAGGGAAGGGCTGAGTCAGGAGCTGCTCACACGGCACAGCAGGGAATTGGTGCTTCCTGGACAGTGCAGGGGGGATGGACATGCTTACCCTTGTTTATTCTGGTCTTTCTACTTGTATAAATTCCACTTAATGAAAGAACTGGAGTGGAGAGTGGCTGTGTAAGGAGGTCAGAGCAAGGGCAGCTGTGGCCTGTGCAGCATCTCTGTAAGCAGTTAGCCTGTGCTCTGCTGCTTCCAACTGCCTTGCCCTAAGGGGGGTGATGCCTTGGGAAGGCTGACCTGGAACAGAGACTGGACAGAGCTAGTGAATGAAGCAGATATTTATTGAAAGGCCTCCAGGATCCACCTTGGGCAGGGCAGGAGCCTGGCCAGGGCTACACCCAAAGTGGATTAAGAATGGTCACAAAATGGCTGACTGGTCACGAGATCTTACATTTTTATCAGTTTTGGTCCATTTGCATGTTGGGGTTTAATTGTCCAATTACAGCTTCAGGTTGTGAGGTCTCATCCTTCTTGTTCCTCCCTTCAGCCACCCTTGGTTGTGCTTTGGGGCTGAAAGTTGTCCTTGGTGTGCAGTAGGAAAAGGATTTGTTTTGTGTCCCTGCTCTGTGAAGAGAGCTGGCTAACACTCTTCACTGAATGTGAAGCTCAGAATTGCACCCCTGGCAGCACAGAATCTGAAAAACATGAAAGTTGAAACTTAAGGCATCATGTGAGCAGCCAGGTTCCTGGGCTGGCACCTGAGATCTGGAGTGCCTTGTCGTGCTGCATAGTCACACTGTGGGGACAGTGGTGCTGGAGGCTAGAGCTGCTCCTTCTGAAAGCCCTGCAGGAGCTTCTGAACAAGCTCTGCTTCTTACACGGTGTAAAGCCAACAATTGACTATTGAGCAATTCCCTGCCTCGGGCTTAGAGCTCCATCTGGATGTGAACTTTGTGCCTCGGAGGATCTGGTCCTGGGGGAAGCAGCAGCTCCTTGCTGTGTCTGCTTGCTTCCCTGCCTAGAGAAGCTGAGAAGGACAAGACTCGTGACTCTTTATTCAAGGACAGAGCTGGTGTCAATTTTAATTTTTTAATTTAAGCATGCTTGCTCAGTTCTTAAGTAGCAGCAATCATGTGACCTCACAATGAGACGTTCACAGTGCCATCTTTTCCTTATTGAAACCTGTTGTGAACTGGGAAAACTGATTATTCCCCAAATCAAGGAATTCCTCAAATTAAGCCTGTGACCATGTGCATAACTCTATTTCTATTTAGTATGATGTGTGCCTGAGGGAGGTATTTCAAAAGCTGAGAGCACAGGATGCTTCACAGCTCCGTTCCCCTATGGAAATTCCCCAAGTGATGTCCTGGGCAGGATAGTGAGGTCTGGGTGCATTTATCAATAACAAGGTTTCTTTATTTAATGTGAAGTGGCTGCAGCTGCAGTCCTTCAAGTGAGGTATTTCCTCTACACTGTACACAAGGGTACTGAACTCTAAACTTGATAAGGTACAGAGAAAGTTAACCAAGGGAATGAATTGCCTGTTTCATGAGCGACTGGAAAAGCCTGGCCTGCAAAACTTGCCAAAAAAGGTGAAGAGTATAGTTGTTTCCTTTGGTACAGCAAGGAGTTAAGTACCAGAGAGAAAGGAAAAAGTCACATTGGAAGATAGCATTTCCACAAGTACAGGTGGGTAAAAATAAATCAGCATAATTAAATCAGTTAATAATCAGCCTAAAAATAGATTGCCCCAGGAAGGTCTGTAAAAGTCTTCTTCTAAAGGCAAAGGAGACACAAGTGTTAACTGCCTTTGAGATGGTGTTTGGACAGCTCATGAAAAGGAGGGTATGAGATGGTGCCTGCAGTGGTGGGGGCTCATTCTCAAGGGCTGGGAAATTCTGCAGGTCTTTACTGTGACAGCCAGTATCTGGTGGAGATACTTAAGCTGAGATGTTCTCTCTTGATCTCTGAATCAGAACTGAATTAAACTCCTCAGAGGGGGCTGGGAGAAAAATGTGAAAATATAAATGCATTGCAAATGCTTCAGTTACTATTAAAACAGGCAGCAAAAGATTGTCAGCCACATCTGGCAACAGCAACTGTGGGGGATGCTAATATCTGTCCCATTCCCAGTAATTGTTTTTGAAATGCCAACACAGATTAGCACTACTTAATAAAACTGCATCATCCCTCTCCCTTTAAGCACAGCTGAAACCAGCTGAAGAGTTGCTTTGGGAACAGTAAGTCTTGTTCTGTGGTGTCCCTTTCCAAAGTTTTGGCTTGGTCCTGGGATGCTCCCCAGGCTCACACCAGCACCATGGGGGCTGTGGATGAGGGGGGTTGCAGTGACCTGGCCAAGGGGAGCACCATGCTGCTGTGGGCTCTGGTATTGGAGTTGGCCTCTGAGGGAGATGTTGTCCCCCAGATTTAATGGTTGGGTGTTGAGAGGATGGCATAAAAGCATTGGCTCTGGTGCATGCAGGAAAGGAGGGCCTGGAGTCCTCATGGGTGCTGGGTAGAAATCTGCTCAATGTGCTCAGAGGCAAAGGGAAATTCACAGAATCACAGAATGACCAGGCTGGAAGAGACTTCAAGATCATCGAGTCCATCCCAGCCCCAGCACCTCAACTAAACCCTGGCATCAGTGCCCCATCCAGTCTATTGTAAACACATCCAGGGATGGTGACTCCACCACCTCCTGGGCAGACCATTCCAGTACTTTATTATTCTTTCCATGAAAAGCTTTTTCCTAATATCCAGTCTGTATTTCCCCTGGTGCAGCTTGAGGCTGTGTCCTCTCCTTCTGTCAGTGCTGCCTGGAGGAAGAGCCCAACCCCACCTGAGCACAGCCACCTTTCAGGAGGTTGTAGAGAGTGATGAGGTCACTTATAATGGCCCAGGTCAACAGCTCTGGACTGAAAAGGCTGGTTCTGGACTGGCTGTGGCTGATAATGTTTTCTCAGGGCAGTGTGTGGAGGGTGAAAGCTCCAGTGTCCTCTGACCAGCGTGGTTGTGCTCTCCAAGAACATGGCTTTCTGCAGGGAGGGATGAAATGTTGGAAATCTTAGCTTGCATCAGCCAGGGTGAGGAAACTGCACTTCCTTAAGAGTGGTTTGTGTGTGCTCCCTACCCACCCATCTGTGTCTGGCATTTAGACAAAGGAGCTCTTGCAGGGAGCATCCTTCACTGGGGATTTCCAGGTTGGTTCTACAGGAGTCACCTTTTAGCCATGTTTGCTGCTGTGTAACTTAATCTTTGGAAGACAAAGACTCTCAGTCCTAGCCCAAATCTCTGGATCTCCTTATACAACAAAAATCAAGCAGGGACAGAGGTGCTTGAAGATGTCAACCAAGAAGTAATTTAAAAGTGAAAAAGGGAACCATTACTCTACGAGTTAGCAAACCTTGTACAGGATTCTACTTGCTGAAGACAAAAATCATTTGGCCTGATCCCATGGTCTCAAGTGGAGAAGCAGCTTCATCCTCAAGTGACTTGCTGTGCTTAAGTGCAGTTTAGTCTGTAGGTGTGCTGGCAGGAATGCAGCAGCTTTGGAAGCTTGCTGTGGGATGCAGCACAGCACCTTGATCACCCAGCAGAGGCTGGCTAGGACATGGTGCTAAAGATGCCTCCTAGTCACTCTGTGATAAAAAGACAGCTACAAAGACCTTGGCTGGCTCAGGTTCCTAACTAAAAAGAGGGGGTTTTGCAGTGTGAAGAGCTATAATCAATGTAAAAAGTTAAAAAGCATTCCCAAGGTCCACGCAGTGGCATCTGCTGAGTGTGGACACCAGCAATGTGCCTACACAGAATGTGCTGCATGGTCTCAGGGGAGAACATCTTTCAGCTTTGGGTAATGCTGATTTTGGGAGATGAGGTATTTCTTTTTTAAATGAAAGACTTAGTAATATTCTAAATCTACTTATGGATGTGTTTTTGATTCAATGACCTAATTCTATAAAACTAGTAATCAAGGGTATGTGTGTAAGGGCATTTCTGGGTTTTATAGCTCAACTGCATTTCAGCCATTAGTTGCTTTTAAAACTGCAGGTCCTACTTTGTTAATGAACTGGTTTTGATGTCTGCAAACATGCAAGTTCTCTGATTACAGTCTTATCTTCAAGACTGCTGTTTAAAAAAAATGAAATAAATTCAAATACACACGTATTGTAATCTTCATGCAACTCATCCATTTCACAGCCAAAGCACCATCATGAAACCTGTTCAAACAAGCCCAGAGTGAATAGGGATAATGTCTTGATAAATGGAATTTTGCTACTAGAGAACAGTGGGGAGACTTCAGTCTAAATATCACTTTGGAACAGGCACACAGACTGTGAGGGTCTAATATTGTAGCTCTTGAGATGTTGTGCAAAACAACTTTACATATCTGGTAGAAAAAAATAGTGAAATAACAAGGAACAAAAATTATGCACCACAATGGCAGGATTTATGAACACATCTGTAGGTAGAAATGGATTGATTCTTTTGGTTTGTTGCCACCCATGTAAATGAAAATCTGAAAAATCTGTTAATGAAAAATATGTGATTTTTTTTGGCCTGAAAGTTGTGACAGACTAATGTAATAGCTTAAAGATGAGTGAAAGGAGTATTTCCATGGGGTTTGTGTGAGACAGGGTGTTTCAGAAGCTTTGAGCTGCTGTACAAAGGGCTGGATTCATTTGGTTAAATAGATCCTAATGCTTAGAGCTGCCAGGTGTGAGCTGTAGAAGGTCCTGCTGTTACATGGTGCTCTGTCATAGCTCCCAGTGATGATACACCCCATGAGCAGTGGCTGGGATTTTTTTTTTCCAACTGTTATTGGATAGCTTCTGATTTAATCAAACAGCTTCAGTAGCAGCATAATGTGGTGGGTTTTGATCAGTGTGCTGGAGGGTTTTTATTGCTTAAACAGATTAAGATACTGTACTACAGGTCTACTAAAAACAGCAGCTCTGCCTTAACTCTAAGCTTGCATAAATTGCAGATCTCTGGTCCTCTCTCTTCATGGGAGCATTATTTCAGCATAGCTGGTAGTGGTTAAAAACATTGCATGTGTCAAAGGAAATGGGATCAACAAATGAAGTGAAAAACATGACTTTCCTCTAGCTCATTTGGATTGTGCCATGTGGGACCATATGTCACTTGACCTTTATTTCCTTTGGCTAAATAGGATCAGTTCTAATGAAAACAAGCTCAGAAAGTAGATGAGATTACAACACAACTTTGGTTAAAAAAAAATCAACAAACTTCTTGTTTCATCTCTGAAACATTTCTGTAATTGTATCTGTGCATTTTGTAATACCTTCTTTTCTGTGGCTTCATTTTTCTGCTTTATGTATATGGAAATTTGAGGTTATAGGTGCATAAATTATATTCTGTTAAGTAATTTGAATTTTATATGGGCAAAGTGATTGAGCAGCACCCCATGGTTAAAATCCACGCATTTAGATTATCAAAGATGTTTCTATTGTGGGATTCTGTAGTTCAAACATAAGTTCTAGAGCTCCCAACAGTTCTGTAGTTTCTGACTGCCCAAAGCTACAAGTGTGAAGTGTGATGGAGCTGTGGCTTATCTCCTGAACTGTAAGAATAGTAGAAAAATAGGCAGACTTTTCTGGGTTTAGAAGTTGCATGGTCTTTTGAAACTAAAATGCTTCTTTTCTGTCTGTTTTCAGCTTCCTTCATTCCACTTTTCTATCAAAGTGAACCTTGTCATTAAAATAACCCAAACCCTCATGCTGTATTAATGATTTAAGACTCCAAAAGGGCTCTGAACTCCTAAATAGCTGGGAAAGTTCTGCCAATCAGTTTTGCCTAGTAGGAAAAAGTCTTTTCCAGAAGAGAAATTTTGTGGTTTTCAGTCAGGGGAAGGACTGTGTAAGACAAAGTGGTGTAATCCCACAGACACATCTGCAGAGACTGCATTGCCTCTGGATATGCTCTTTCCTGCCCATAAAAAGCTGCTGTGGAATTTTTCACCTGTTCTTTGGAGTGCTGTTGAGTGCAGAACAATCATACTGTTTCTGGGGGGCAGAATCCATCTTTGAAATGCTGTGTGTGAGTGTCATTATCTGTCTTTAATATCCCGCTGAACTGCTGTGTTGTAGATAATTATGTTCATGGGATGGAAGCTGTCACCAGTCATAAATACCTGCTGTTTTGGTGAAATGGATAATGCAAGTTTTTGTGCAAAACAAAGATCTCAGAGATGTGTGTGATGCTTATGGGTTGCTCCTAAACTGATGGGAAGCAATGGAAATGTCAACAGAGCTGTAATTAGTGGCATTGCCTTGACTCAGCAGTTGCCAGGTTAGAGTATAAAAAAGGTGAAACTCACTTGTCATCTGCCTTGCTGAAAATGTAGTGCCTTTCAAAAGGCAGAATGATTCACAGCACAGTCTGATCTGGTCTGGAAGAGTGATGATGTACAGCTGGAGGCCAGTTTCTCAGGTGTACCCTGAGGTCAGTGGTGGGGCCAGCAGTGCTCTTCATTCCTCACCTGGATAAGGTGACAGAGTGACCCCTGGGCAATCTTGCAAAGGGCACAAAGCTGGGAGGAGTGGCTGGTGCACCAGGGGGCTTCACTGCCATTCAGAGGGACTGGGACAGGCTGAGAAAGGGGCTGACAGGAACCTCATGAAATCCAACAAGGCAAAATGCAAAGTCCTGCACCTGGGCAGGAGTGAGCCCATGTACCAGCACTGGCTGGAAAGCAGCTTGGCAGATAAAAGATACATCCTGGTGGATGCCAGGCTGACAGTGAGCAAGAAATTGTGGGAAAGAAGGCCAGCAGCCTCCTGGGATGCTTTGGGAAGAGCACTGACAGCAGAGGTGACCCTGTTTGCTCAGCCCTGGTGAGTTTGCAGCTGGAGCAGTGTCCAGGACTGGGCTCCCCAGGATGGGAGACACACACTGGTGGGAAGGGCCATGGGGGTGAAGGGATTGAAGCCTCTTACACACAATGGGAGGCTGGGAGAGCTGGGACTGTTCAGCCTGCAAAAGAGGAGGCTTGGAAGGCTCTTACCCATGTGCAGAATGAATGCAGAATTACCCATGTGGGAGAAGTAAAGATGATGGGGGCAGACTCTTCTCATTGGTGTTCAGTCAGGCAATAAACAATGAAACAAGAAGCAGTAAACACAAATTGAAATATAGGAAATTAAACATATGATTTTTTTTTTTTTTTGTCTCTGAGAGTAATTGAACACTTGAGGTGGTGGCTCAAAGAAGTGGCTGAGTGACTGTTCTTGGTGCTATTCAAAATTCTCCTGAACAAAGTGATCCATCTGCTCTGCCCTGCTTTTTGCAGAGGATCCAGAGGTTCCTCAGCCATGCTGTGACTCTCCCTGGATACAGCCATGTGCCTAAACCCTCCTGTGAAAGGTAGCAATTGAGTAGATGCACTAACAGCTGAATAATCCTCTGTTACTCTGAGTAATCATCTCCACTTAGAATTACACACAGCCCTTTATGTTCCTGAGTGACACTGGTCTATTATCTTATTGCTAATCACTCCATTTGTTAGGAAGAGATAAAACTTCAGATAAAACTTTGTTTGTTACCAGTTAATGAGCATTGCAATTAGAATCCTTCTAGCAGAAGGGAGCATAGCTTTGTTGTTCACTATACCCAACTGCACTGACCATGTGAAATAAGAATTTAATGGTATGAGCATGACATGGAGGGAACTGTGGCTGAAGCCTTTGAGTTATGGTGTGAGTGACTGCTGGAATTGCATTTATTCTCTGTCATCTGCAGCATTTTCCCCTTGGTGCCTGCACTCTGCTGAGGAGCCTGAAGAGGAGCTAGCACTTGTGCACTAATATGTTATTTCTCATTAAATTAAGCTCAAGTGTTGCAGGAGCATTAGACTAGATGAGATCTCTTGGACTGGTTTGTTTCAGACCTTCTGCAGAGGTTCACCACTGTTCTGCAAGCCTGCTCTGTAGAAAGTGTGCATTGCTGTGGTGGAACTCTTTGGTCCTTTGGCCCTTCGCCCTTACCTGTCTGGGGAACTCTGTTAGGCTGAATCTGGTTGGTTTGTATTCACCTGGCTGTCTTCTATGCTGTACACAATCAGAACACTTCATAACTGCTACAGTTCCTTTCCTTGTTCCCTAAATTTAGAGGGGGAAGTGCGTTGGATTTACATGGCAAGATTTGCTAAAATGAACAGTTCAATGTTTGCAGTTCCAGGAAAGGCCTTGTGGGAGAACTGTACAAATGTTGCTTTTAATCCCTGTTTCATGGTCTTAATATCTTCTGACTTTCAGTATTTTGCTGTGGCTGGACTAGTGCCCCTGTCATTTCTCTATTCAGATTAAGGCCAGGTTTTGTGGGGCTTTGAATAACCTGCTCTAGTGGAAGCTGTCCTGCCCAAGGCAGGGGGGTTGGAACTGGAGGATTTTTCAGGCCCCTTCCCACCCAGGCCATTCTATGATTCACTCAGCAGTGTGAAGTAAATTAAAATTCAGGTCTCACTGTTCATTTGTTGACTTCTGATCTTTATTTTAAATGACTCAAGAGCACAAATCCCCAAAAATCTTGGTCTTAAATGTCAGACTTGAATACAGTAATTCAGAGTTAGTATTTGAGTGTGTTAGAGGCTTAGGTATTTGTTCTCTGCATTATCTAGGAGAGACATGGAAGTAAAACATCTGACTCTGTATTCATTGCTCAGGCATTCAGAGTCATCTGTGAGTTATTAATTTCATCTAGAAATTGCCTTCTCAATAGAACTTTTTAAATAATGCTAATGAGGTTGGTTTTACTGTGTGCTAAATATCATTACAGATTGGAAAATTGGGCCTGAACTTTCTTTTTATTTTCCCCCCTTTAAAAAGGACCCTTTCATTTCTCTCAAATGAGATATATTGCCATATCTAAGTTACACTAGCTTTTAATAATTATTTTTTAATATAATGGGGAGATGAAAAGGGCCTTCTAGTGTAAGATAGTCAGGAAATGCATCAGATGTACATTTTTAATGTGCTCAGAAGTTTTTAGAGAGTCTTTAAAGTTACCTAATTTGTATAGTGTAAGCAAATACATACACTTACCTTTTTTTGGCAGGATTGATTTTAACTGAACTTAGCAAAGAAAGGCTCAAATACCTAAAAAGGCAGTGAACTTTAGTAGCTTTCCACTTAGCTGAGTTGTTCTGGGAGCTGAGTCTCTCCCTGTTTTTTACAGCTGGGTGGCAGCATTTCTGCAGCAATTCATTTGTATCTAAATTAACTGCTCAAAGATTTTTTTTTTTTTTTTATGGATCAGACGTTACATGTTTTCTTCCTCTCAGCTGTGATTTTCCTTTTCAGAGCAATGTAAAACTGACCAAATATTAGTTACTTGTCTGTGATAGTGAGTCCTAATGGTGCTGCTCTGAACATCAGTGGGTGCAAGATTTTACAAAATGAGCAGGACTTTATAAAGCAGCCCTGCAGAGACTCTGAGCATTCCACTGACCATTCTGTCTCCAGCTGCTTGGTGCCCTCCCTTCCATTCAGTCTGTCTTCAGAATTCCAGCTCAAACACCAGTTTGCTTCATTTATTCCCACCTCTAAAGATGAATTCAAACAGACTCTGCCTCAATGGTCTGAACTGATATTGTTCCCCCAATGCATTTTCCATTTGTTTATGCCCCTCCTCACCTACATTGGTAAATTAAATCTTAATGTTCATGCTGAATTTTGCAAGTTTAAACTTTAAGCTGTTGGATTTTATTATTATTTGCATCAGAAAGAAGAATTCCCCATCATCATATTTACTTCATTGTGAGATTACCAAAGAGCAATCACATATCTTTTTTTATATGCCTTAAGCTTTTATGCCCCTCAGTGTAAAGTTTGCTTTCCCAGGTTATTTTTAGCTGTCCTTTGAATCCATTCCTGTGTTATTCTGCCCTTTGTGCAACTCATTTTCTGAAAGGATGTGGTTTTCCAGCAATGTTTTACTAGGGTTATATACATAATTACTGCCATTACCCAGATTTTAACAGTTATTCTGCGTTTTATGAAGGGTGCTCCAGACATGCCCTGAGGTCAGTCTGAGTGAGTTACTGTGTCTGTGTAATCCTGCCACCACTACCTGGAGCTTGGCCGTGTTAAAACAGGTTTAGATGGATTCTGACTAGTCTGTAGGCAATTCACATGGTCCTGTGTCTTTTATTACCTGTCTTCATTTTTACAATACTGAACTTGGTATTAGCTGCAAACTTTATTAGCAAAGATTTTATATTGCTCATAAAAATATTCAGCAGCACTTGGTCACGCCTGTTCCAGTGCCCACCCATCCTCTGGGTGAAGAAGAAGCTGAAGCCCTGGCTCTGGCACTTGTCCTGTAACCATTTTTTGACTTGGCAGATTGGATTGCCCTTTCAAACCCCTTCCCTTTGACTGGGAGGAGCAATGAAAAGACCCCCTGCACTCCAGAGTCATTTACTGCTGCTCCCAGAGTGCTGTAATCCTTCTTGATACCTCTCAGACTGTATCTGGTGCCAACATTTTATGGAATTAAATCTAACAGTTTGAAGAAATTCAAATATATGTCAAGATAGCTTGATCTACCAGATGAGTAATCTTGTCAGCTTTACAGGTTTGTTTGAGAAGACTTAGAAAGGCGTGGAAAGATTATGAAACCATGTTGGCTGTCATTAATTACATTTTAACTTCTAATTCTTTTTTGTTATGAGATCCTCAGTAATTGTTCTGTAGACTAATATGTTATGCAGACTGTAACTCCATGGGTGTCCTTGCCATTTTCACATCTTAAAACTACCCAGGGAGTCCTTCCAGCTCTGTGAAATTCAGTGGTTTATTGGATTTATTGAACACTGGAATTTCACAGAATCACAGAATATGCTGGGTTGGAAGGGACCCACAAAGATCATCGAGTGCAGCTGCTGGCCCTGCACAGGGCATCCCCCAGAGTCACACCTTGTGCCCCAGAGCATTTTCCAAATGCTTCTTGAGCTCAGCTGGGGTGCTGCTGTCAGCACTTCCCTGGCGAGCCCGTTCAGTGCCCCACCACCTGCTGCAGGAAGAACCTGTCCCTAACATGGCCCTGAACCTCCCCTGACACAGCTTCAGCCATTCCCTGGGGTCCTCTCACGGGTCCCCACAGAGAAGGGATCAGTGTCTGCCCCTCCTCACCTCATGGGCAGGTTGTGATTGCAGTGAGGTCTGTCCTCAGTCTCCTCCAGCTGAACAAGCCAAGTGCCCTCAGGGCTCCTCACATGGCTTCCCTCAAGGCCCTTCCCCATCCTTGTGGCCTCCTTTGGATGCTCTCTGACAGCTTCATGTCTTTTTTTACATTGTGACCCCCCCAAACTGCACTGGAGGTGAGGCCACCCTGGTGAGAGCAGGGCAGGACAACCTCCCTGCTTGGCCAGGCTGTGCCTGGTCCCACAGGAACAGGGGTGTCCCTGGGCACTGCTGCCTCATTTCCAATTCAGAAGCCTTCTCTGTTTATCTGAGTGGTGCTTTACAGATTCGTAGATGCAAATCTTTTGGATGTGCCAGTTGGAAAATGTGGAGTCTAAATGGGTTCCTCCTTCTGTCACAGACAGTAATCTCGGTATTGCATGTGTGATAGGCAGGACACACATGTCTGCTTAAAAAAAAAGATTCCACAACTATCTACTCTACTTTTCCTCAGTCTATATCCTTGTTTAGGATTTTATCAACTGCATTTAACAATAATCTGTCTTATTTTAATTTTGTTCTCACTGTATCTAAAATGCCTCATTTCCCTTAAATGTTACCAGTTCTATTTTCTCTAACCATGTTGGCTATTGATATCTTATTGGTTTGCTTTTATTTCCTTGCTTTTAAACCCTCCTATTGATCACACATGTTTAAACTCTTAATTCTTGTTTAGCACTGCTAGTTTTCCTGTCCCACCATACTCACTGGGTTTTATGTTTGCTTTGCCATTTTAACATCCTCTGGCAGAAAGATCAAGTTGCCAGTTTCTCTCTTTACATTAGTCTGTTCATGGCTTTCTTACCCATTTGCTATTTTTGTTGTGTCTTTTCATGGCAAATAAATGACTATTAATGCACTGCAGAAAAATACTGAATACCCACAACAAAAAATGCTCAGCTGTCCTAAAAAAAAAAAAAAAAAATCTTTCTCTTGCACAAATACATGATTTATTTTTTCTTTTACTAATCCAGCAGGCTAGGATTGTGCTTTCAATTAAAATGGCTTAGCTGAAGTAATTAGGATTTGTTGCTGTCAGCATGGATAAACTTGATAAAGAAAGAGACTGAATTATCTCATAGAGTTTTGTCTTGACTCTTTTTGTTAGCAAGTCTAGATAAATAGCTTGGAGCCATTATTGCTGAAAAGTCAGTAGTGGCTTCAAGTTACTGCTGAATACTGGCACTATTTGTACAATATTTGATATGCTACAAAACACTCTCTTCTCTGTGATGCAGTGGTCATCCCACGGCCTGTGGCTCCAGACAGGATACTTTGAATAATTGCTGACTTAAATATCTTAGAGTGAACCTTTTCCTCTGTTCCCACACTGTGAACATGATTCTTTCTGTCTCGACAAGCTGAAATTTCTGTTGCCTTTTCCTCTGTCAGGCTGGCTGCTCAGGGCCCTCTGCTCCAGCTGCTTGCCAGCCCCTCCACTGCAGAGCAGCTTTTCCTCTGTGAAATGGGTGACTCCCTTCATTCTGCTGCCTGCAGCAAGGTGCTGGGCAGTCCCTCCTGCAGGGCTTGCTGTGTGAAATGCACCTGTGAGCGTGCTGGGACCTCACCACAGCAGCTCTGGCTTTTCCTGGCTGGGCTGTGTGTGCTGCCCTGGATCAGGGTGTAAATTCTGGCAGTTCTGGCTTTCCCTGGCTGGGCTGTGTGTGCTGTCCTGGCTCAGAGTGTAAATTCTGGCAGTTCTGGCTTTCCCTGGCTGGGCTGTGTGTGCTGCCCTGGATCAGTGTGTAAATTCTGGCAGTTCTGGGTTTCCCTGGCTGAGCTGTGTGTGCTGTCCTGGCTTGGTGTGTAAATTCTGGCAGTTCTGGCTTTCCCTGGCTGGGCTGTGTGTGCTGCCCTGGATCTGAGTGTAAATTCCTGGCAGTTCTGGGTTTCCCTGGCTGGGCTGTGTGTGCTGCCCTGGATCAGGGTGTAAATTCTTGGCATTGCATCAGGAAGATGCCTGGAAAGGTGGAGTATTCACCAGTATTTCTCAGGTACCTCTTCAGTACCTCTGCATGGCAATTACTCTGAAGTACTGAGACTGCTCTGAAGCTGTTTCTGTCAGATCCAAGTTCAATTGGAGTTTGTATTTTGTGTTTTGTATTTGTATTGTTATTTGATTTTATGAAATTAAATTGCAGGACCATAACATATCTGGTTGTTGGATGAAAGTTCCCCCAGTTTGTATTCTAAACCCTCAGCAATTAATCTGCTTAAAACCATATATGCTTCATAAATATTTTGTATATATGTTATCCTCAGGCCTACTCCTATGCAGCATCACATCCACCATTGTTTTATAATACACCTTAGCTCCCAGCCACTACACCAAGTAATGCAGTATTCACAGGCAGAGCAATTGTGTGAGTATTTAACTCAAGGATGCAATGGATCCTTTACACAAATGTTATTTCTTGTTTCCTTTTCTGTAGCAAATGAGTTCTTGCCTTCAGGAATGTGTAAGAGTTGCAAGAGGCAGGCAGTGGCAATAGTGCAATAAATTTGCCTTGGAGTTCTCAGTCCAAGGCTGGCTCATGCTTGTAACTCACCCTCAGAGCTGCTCTAAATGTGAGATCTGGGTTCTGAGTGTGTGCTGGATTAACCTTGACTGGCTGCCAGATACTCACCCAGCCCCTTTCTCACTCACCCTCCTCAGCAGGGCAGGGGGGAGAAAGAAGATGAAGCAGCTCGTGGGTAAAAACAGGGAGGTCACTCACCACTTACTGTAGCACCAATTATTATTTCTACTTCTTCATTGAGGGAAGTGATGGAATAGATGTAGAATATTTTACTGAAGAATTGGAGGCTGAAACTATCAATATTCTCAATGGTTTACGAATGTTTTAAATTGACTATGTCATATAATCCTAACCCAAATATGAAATAAACCCAAAATCCTTTATTGAATAAAGGAGTTCTTATCCATAAATTAAAGGACTTAATTAAAGTCCAAAAAAGGACTGTTTATCCATAAATAACAGGGCAGATGACTGGTGCTTCCTGCACCTTTATGCAAGGGAGAATCTGACTGAGGACAGGGCTTTGAATCAGTGATGCTGTTTTGCCTTTCAGAGTTGCTCAGTCATGAGTTTTTGAAAAAGTTTTCCTGGTTCCTGTTTAAAATTTTTGTCTTTTTTTTGATGATACAGCTTTCACTGTTGTCACAGGCTGTCTATGCACTGACTTCTCTTATGAAATATCTCCTAGGGAAGTCTTGGAGCTGCCACTGAGTAATCCCCATTCTCAGAAGGAGCATTTCACTTCCATGGCAGATGCACTTTGTCCCATCGACTTTCCAAACTTGTCTCAAGTTTTGGGCTGCTACAGGACATCCTTGCATCTCTACATGAGTAATTTCAAGGAAGTAAAAAGTAAGTTGCTCTTGCTGACAATTTAAAAATCAGGGCGGTAAATTTTATTTTAGTGAAGTGGTTATAAAACTAGAATAAATTTACAGGGGAAAAAAAAGAGCATCAAACAAAAGCAGCTGTTCTGCAGAGAATATGCCTGTCATGAAGCTGTTACCTCACATTGTGTTTCTCTGCAGTGCCTTCTGCTTTTGGGGCTGTCTTTTAAAATGTATTCTGCTCTGGTACCCCTCTCTAATTGCACTTGAACGTTATCAGGATGCTGTTGAGCACTAATGAGTCTTCAAAGAAGTATGTAGGGACTTTCACTTCCCTTTTGTTCATGCTAATTAAGTTAGGGAAATTTTATATTGTGCCTTGATTAATTCTGGGAATTTGTAAGAATGCAAATGAACATTGTTTATCTGGGGCTGAGTTATCTTTTGATATGCAAACACACTTTGATATGCTGATTTTCATTAGCACTGTTACCTTCCTCTTTGGGGAGGACTTTGAATTACAATTACAGTTCCATCCAGCTCCTCTCTGCACAGAAGTTGTGACTTCTGCTGCTCGTGTCTTATAATTGGATACAAATTCCATAGTGTAGAAGCTATCTGAACAAATTTCTTGTTAGTCTAGCAACATCAGAAATTGAATCTTGGTTTCTCTAAGTCAAGCTGTGGTCTGTACTAATTAAACAGATGACCAATGTGGTTCTGGATTCTTCTACAGCTATCATGGTCCCAGGGTATGCAGAGATGACCTCTGGTGGCCTTGGTGGTGGCTGGTTTTACTCAATTATGCCTAAATCTAAACCTACTTTTTAGGGCAATCCTTGAGTAAAATAGTCTGTATGCCTATATAAGTGAATAAACAGTTTTATAAATGCTATATTTAGCAGAGTTTTTTTGGGTTTTGTTTGCATGAATTGTCAGGACCAGTTAACTGTTTTTTTTTTTTCCTGAACATATAAGACAGAATTTAGATATGAAAAATATACGTTGGTTTCTTTGTATCTTCTTTGCATTTACATGGTGCTTCTCACTGAAAACACATATGGAGGGCTGTTCATGGTGCTATTTTTATTCTTGGTTTGTCTCTTAGTATGTGTTGAGTGTTCTAGTATAGAGCACAGAGCTAGATAATGTGTTTCAAGTGTTGTGGATATAATAAAGAAGGATCCCTTAAAGCTTTTGCTTTCTAATTATATTCTGGTTTATCCCACAATGTGTCCAGACATCTCTTCCTTATTCTGAAAGACACCCTAAACACTAGAAAGTGCCAAGCAAATTAAAGCACCCCATCTAAATAAACAACCACATGGCAGAGTCCATATGTTTTAAAATTAAGCATATCTATATTTAAAACAATATATTGATTCTGCTGCTAGAAAGGGGAATCAAACCAATTCCTTTGTGTGGAAAGAATCCTGTTGCATTTTGAATGACTATTAAAATAATAATCACTTCTTGTGATATTTTTCAATTTAGTCTTTTGAAGCAAACCCTGGAAGAGTATTTGCTCTAAAATAATTGTATCACAGACATTAAAGGCAAGCTGCTTTTAGTGATGCTGATGAACCTTTTAAGCTGCCTCAAGTTAATGCCCTGCCCCCAAATGAACTCTGCATTTTGTGTGAGAAAGTGAAATCCAAGCTTTCTGTGCTTTAGGGAGGTGACCTGGTGCAGATTATGCTTGGGGACGTGCGTGATTCCCCAGACATCCATTCCTCTCTGCTGCCCTTCAGCCCTGCTGTGCTGTCCTTGCTGGCCCCAGGCAGGGTTTCCTGCATTTATAGAGAGCAAAACTGCTGACCCAGGGACCCAAGGCAGAATCTCCTTGTGTTTCTGGGGCTTTGTGACAAGGCTCACAGGATGGTGTCACTGTGTTCCAAGGAAGGTGCTGCATCTTTTAAGAATTGGGGCTTGGTTGCACCTGAGACCTGGAGATTTCCCAGAGAATGAATCTGTGCCAAACATTAATGATTGTAACTCAAGGCAGTGAGAACTACCATCTTGCATAATTATTTTGGCCAATTCTGGGGTTAGGAAGGGTGTTACATTTAGATTTAGTTTATTCTCATTCCTTAGGAAAGCAATTTTCTGGCTGTAGGAGAGATGATAATTCAGGGTAAGTGAGGAATAACCCACTGGTGGGTTGCTGAGTCTTACTTTTGTGAGTAACTCCTGCCTTCCCAAGACTTTGGAAAGGAGTTGAGGGTTCTGTGCTTGGCAGGGGGTAAACAGGAAAACATCTGCTCTGCTCTCTCAGATAGGTGATGCTGTCGTGAAAAATGCCATCACAGAAATATTGGCCACACTCTGACACACCTCCCTTCAGAGCTGTCTTAAGTTTCTAAGATAATGACTCACAAAGAGCCCTAGATTGCTGCGTGTTTGTACTTCAAGTATACCTTGTAAGATGAAATTGTTTCTGCAAAGTCCTTCTTAAAATGTTAGGGCGTCATCTGTGGATTGACAGACTCACTGAGCTGGCAAAGCCCTCACAGAGAGCAGCACAGAGGCACCCCAGTGTTCATCTTGCACCCAGTCACTTCAATCATGCTGGTGTAAACCACAAGGATTGCTTGAAATAATGTGGAGCTGTTCTTCAAAAAGCAATTCATCCTACAACCAAATACCTTTCAAAATATTCTTTTGCAAAGCAATAGCATGATAAGAAGCAAGAAATACTCACTGGAAAGCAATGAACTTTTGATGTCAGTTTATTTTGAGCAAGCATTTCAGCTTCTGCCTAAGTATGTATAAAATGACAGATTGTTTACTTCTATTTGACATACTGTACTTTTCATTTTAAGTTTGCTTTGTAGCACAATGTTGTAAATGCAACGAGTGACTCAGTCAACCTATACTTGCTAAAAGCTTTTTAGCATATTTAATCATTGTCTGTTTGGAGGTAGCACAATTTATGTGCTAAAATGCTTGTGTTGTGATATAAATTATGCTGAGAGGAAAAGTACAGTGGTTGAAGCAATCAGGCTAAAAGTTGATCTATGTAGTGAGTGTTCTGCAGAAAGTAAAAAAACCCCATTTGTTTGTTGAATATTTATGTGATCATACCAAAATGATCCCTCCACTTCTTGCCAGCAGTACACTTGACTTCATTACTCATGAGGTGTTTTCCCAAGTGCCCAACAGAGATGATCAACACTCAAGTCCAGCTCCATTTTCACCACCTCTCTCTTCCTGGGTATTTTGTTTCTTAGTTAGAAGAAGGGCACATTCAGTGTAAGAGTTTGGATTAGCACTTAAAGCCAGCCAGGAGAGCTGAGTTTGGGGTGAGTAAAGCATGCAGAGCTGCTCCTGGCTCTGCCCCTGCTCTGGTGAGACAGAGTGACTCCAACCACTCTTCTTCTTCCCCATGTTTGAAGCTGCTGCAGCAAAGTGAGCACACACTTACTCTGTGAGTAAAACCCTCAGAGGACTGGGTTCTTCTGCCTTGTGTCCCTGTTATCTCCTATAAAATGTGCCAGGAATCAAAATTTAATCTGTTATCTCTTCTGTCTTCATCTACTTATTCCTTAATTTGTCTAGCCTGCCAGCTGGATGCTCAGCCACACTGGCAGCTTTTTTTGACAAGCATGATTATCCACCAAGGACTTGATAGAAATTGCCAAATAATTTAATAGAATTTGCTGATTAGCCACCTGCTTATCATGGCTCTCCTCACAATTGAAATTACTGTGCTGGTGGTAATACACAAACTTCTGTGGAATACTGAAGACCACTGCCAGAACTGCTTAGATTTGATCTGCTGTGCTGTAGACAACAGCACTGAGCTGAAAAATATTTGCTTGATGAATAGCACATAGATGGTATTTTGCCACATAAAGTTTACTGCTTGTTTATCTTCAGCTGAATTATGTCAGTGAAATTTGAAGAGAAGGAAGTATTTGAATTCAGCCCCAATTCTAAAGCCAGTGTAGGTGCTTCTAGGTTTGAGTGAGTAATCCCTCTTGGTCATCAAGATTTTATGTAGTTATGGAGGAAAAAACCTCTGTGGTCATAGTGTTATAGTAAGCAGCGTTCCAGCCTCGTTTTCTTCTAGTTTATCCCAAAACAATCCTTAAGCATAACCATCCAAAAGTGTTTGTACACTTGTAAAAGTGTTTTGTATACTCTACAGTGAGTAAAGAAACAGATTTTCTTATCTATTACTTGCAAGAAGGTCAAGTATTTAAGGAAATACTTGGTTATGATAGTGACTGTACCAAATGGGGTTATTTAAAAAAGCGTTGTGATGATTGAGAAGCAGATAAGTGATGCCACTTACACATTTATATCAGGGAATTCAGGAGAGATGAAGATTTCTAGAACTGGCAGGCTGTAATGGGTGCAAGGAAAATCACATTTGATTGCACCACATCCCACAGTTGTTGAGTAAAGTGCAGGAGAGAAGTGTTTGTTCACTCCCTCTCTGCTGGGAGTTGGTTGAGGGGGGTGCACTGATGTTTGGCTGGTTTGGGTTGGGTTTTTCTGTTCACTTCTCAAACTCTTCCTAGAGCTTTTCTGTAGGTTTGTCAGAGCAGTCAATGGCCTTAAATGTCTGTGTGGTGTCTCCCTGTGCCTTAGGGAGCCAAAGTGAGTTTTTTGTTGTTAATACCTCCTGTCTGCATTCAGCAAATGATGCTGTTATCTCCAAAATCAAAGCAAGAGATTGCATTTGCTTTCAAGGAAGCAGAACATGGTTCTGCTTTGTTTGGTTTTTAGTAATACACAATGTCTGAAGCTAAATGCATGTGAAGTATCCTCACATAGGCAAATGAGGTTCAAATATAGACTGCTCTGTTAACTGGCCAGCTTTGATTAGGAGATGAAATACAGGTAAATCTCTTTTGGCTTCCCCTGAAAAGTGAAATTACTGTTGCCTACTTAAAAGGTGTCAGCTGAAGAGCAACTGGAACAAAAGAATTGTTATTCCTGCCTAAAATAGAGAATTATTGTCAAGCTTTTTTTGTCATCATGAAAATCTGTTTTATAGAACAATACAGCTGTCTAGATACATTTGTATCTCCTGCTGAGGTTTTTTTAATGGAAAGAATGACTTCCTTTTTTCATTATCAACTTTTTATTTTTTACAGACAATATTTATTTTGCTTTTGCTTTTTGTCTGTCTTGCAGATGTTAATTGTTTAATTCTGACCTCACTTAATCCGTTTTTACACAATATTGAGTAGCTCTGGTCTCAGTTTACAGCTGAGATAGAAACTCATTGTTTCTTTGGGTAAGAATGAGCATGTTGGGATCTGTGATAGAGCCTATTGAAAAACCTGAATGCAGAACCAGCCATTAAAGCAGCTGCAAAATTCATTCACCCTAATCTGCAAGAAGACTTGTCAGAGGCTTCAGTTGTCACTGAACCTGTTTGAATCACATCAGAAATCAGGAGCCTCTCTGAGTGCTGTGACAGACTGTGGGACAGAACTGCTGCTGCTGAACCAGTTTCTGTAACTTGGAAACAAAGCAGAAACACAACCAGGCCACCACTTTGTTTACTGAGCAAAACTTATTTTTGATATTTTAACTGAACATCTTGTTGCTGGGGTTTGGCTTAATTTAGTGAGTTGTAATTGGGCTCCTCAGGGGAATCTGATGTTCGGCATGTTGAGTGATAAAAATGTTTTCAGAGAGCTTTTATGCCAGCACTGAAACTTTGATATTTTATTCAGTTGTGGAAACAGGAGGGAACTACTCACACATGCAGTCATGTTCTCTGGAGCAATATTTCACAGGAAAGCAAGAGCTTCTACTGACTTTTATATGTGAAGCAGTTTAAACGTTTGAGAACTACAGCAGTGCAAAGCCTGCTTTTAACTTTCTCCAGTTCCATGAAAGGGAGCATTGCCAACTGTCCCCACTTTGTGAAGTTTGGTTGAAAAGAAAATATTCTGTTGGTTTCCATAAGAGCCCAAAACAATTTCTGAAAACCTGCCTGTGTTTCCTGTTCAGAGAGAGGACACATCACTACTGACTCTGTTCCCAGTGTGACTAAAAATCAGTTCTCAAAGCCTTTGTGAGTTGCCTTCAGACTCTGGAACTGCTGTTTGAGGCCCAGTGTTGCAGACAAAATTACATTTTCCTCTACTTTTTTTCTCTGTCTCAGTGTTTAGTCCTTGTGCCTTTTCCCTGGCAGATTAAATTTAAAAATTGGCATTAGTGTGAGCCAAGAACATTGATAGCCCATGTTGTAGATTAGACAAATCTTGCCTCCTCTGCCTATAAATTTTGAAAAGGTTTAGACTAGTAGAGAATATCTGATCCTCTCAAGAGCCATAAATGCAAGATACTGTGGATTTTTCATTACCTTTTAATAATTATGAGGAACATATGATGATTTTGTTTCTGAAACCTTGCCTGATGATCACTTGCAAACTGAGGTTCTTAGATACTCACACTGCAATTCTGTGCCAGTTTCGTCTTTTCTCACCCTACTGCCAAATTTTTCTTGATCATAAAAAGTCCTTTAAAATCTGGCAACAAATCTTCTTTGTTCCTGTTTCTGAGCTTAAATCAAACTCAGAAAGGTATTTTTTTTTTTTAAATCATGATCCTGGCGTCAGTCTTTAAAAATTAATTGTTAAGGACTGGTTTGACTTGAAACTGACTTTTTCCTCTTCTTCACATGGAGCTCTGTTAAGGCAAACTTTTCTTGTAAAAACATCCTATGGTGGGGGATAAGGGAGCACATACAGGAATTGTTACAGAACATACCCAAAGCTGTCAGTTATCTTATTCATGCTACAGTGCAGTTTTTTGAAGGAAAAAAAATCTGTCTAGAACCTTAAAGTGAATGACTTGCGATTTTTTTCCTTAAGTGCATCTGAGTTTGAGAGTTTCTCTGGTGTAATTTCAGGTCAGGTGTCAGCATAACACCATGAAATCTCCGTAATGCAATGTGAATTAAAATGATGTCTAGATCAGACCTGCAGGTCTCTGCATTGGTAGATGAGCAGGTACAAAGAAATCTGAATGTCTGGGAAGGTTTCTGTGTGTATTTTACTGTAATCATTCTGGTTTTAGTTCTGAGGTGGGAAGTTCAAGTTTTTTTAAATCAGTTCTGGAAAATTCAAGGATGGAAAATAGATTTTCCCAGGAACTTCATGGGAGTTAATGAATCATGCCATAAAAACAAGGTTGGAGTTCAGATCCTATGTTAAAGCAACTTAATAAGGGGATTTTTGTTATTACTGTAAACTCTTGGTAGGTGTTTTTACTTTAGGGCAGAAAGTTAAAACTGGAGAATTCTGATCTTTGTTTGCTACAAAGTGACTTCAACAAAAATGCCCCAAACCAAAGGATGGCAAAGTTACTTTGTAGAATGAGTGGTTTCATGCACTTACTCTAAAGCCTGTTGAAGGCTGCTCTTGTGGTTTTTTTTGTTTTTTTATGCCATCTGAAATTTTACAGACACGTTTTCCCCCACTGAGCAGTTTTCCCCCATACTTTGCTGTTGAGAGCAGAGCAGTGGCACCCTGGGCCAGCAGCAGTGGCTGAGGCTCCTGCAGAATTTTCTGTCTGGTTCCCTTTCCAGTGGATTTACAGAGTTTTCTCAGCTGTGAATTTAATTTCCCCCTCATCATCATCACTTGCCTGTAGAGGATGACAATGTTCAACTGGACCTGAAAAGCAAAAGGAAACAAATCCTTTTACTGCTGTACAAGCTCCTATTACCCTGATGTCACTTGAAGTGTTCACACCTCTGAATAAAATTTTGATGGATATCTTTGTATCACCAACTTAACGACTTCATATTAGGTTATTAGTCTTCAGGTTTTGACAGGACTGTGAATATATTTTACAGCTCTCATTTGTGTCGAGATCTCTGGGGTCCCAAGTAATGTCCACAGAAATCAATAAAAAGACTTTTGTTAATTCTTCCCCTTGCATTTGGATCCCTACACTCAAAGATTTTGTAGGCCTCAGGATTTCTTATTTTTTAGGATTTTATAGTATAGGAGCTGTCACATGAGATAAAAGGAAGGTTCCCCTACCTCTGCACTCTGGCTCTAATAGTCAGGACCAGTTTTTAAGGGAGAACATGAGAAACATTGTTGGAGCAATAAAAGAAGAGCTTCCCCCAGAGGATTTTGTTTCCTCCTTCTATCTGTGAGAAGCTGAATAAAGACTTGAAGCGGGAGAATTTGCGGTCCTCAAAGTTTTAAATCTTATCACTAAAAATAATTTTTTCTCATCAAACTGGGGATAATTTGCCCTCCACTCTTCCCCTGCTGTTAATTAAATCCTCTTCATCTGTCAACAATAGAATGTGAGGTTTTTCTTAGTATCCCATATAAATGGCCAAATCTATTTCTTTTATACAGTGTCCTAAATTCTGCAGCATAATTTGCATTTATATCTCACTTATTTTGTTATGTGTACTCTTCTTCCTCTCTTTTTTTTTGGCTATGTATTTTTCATAAGCACATTTTTTATACCTTTTTAGTTTATATTTACAGAGCTTAGCAAATCACAACGTGTTTCATGCAATCTGTCTCTGCTTCTGCTGAAGAACACTCACTGATTTGATGAGAAGCCAGCACTTTTAAGGTGGGTGATAAAGTTGGGCTCTTAAATCTATATATAAATGGGGTTTATATATACTTTTTATGGGCTGTCTAGTTTCTAAGATACTTGCACTGTTCTGGTGGTTTTAGTGGTAGCTCTTGATATATGGAAGTTGAAGTTCTTCCTGTATCTTGTGGGGCTCAGTCTAGAACATCAGAACAAAAATTGGCTGCCCTTGTTCTCCACAAGGCTGTGCTTGAGAACACAACGTGGGGAATTCTCACAAGCCAGGGACAACTTGCAGCTCAGTCTGAAGTGCAATTGCTCCTCTTCAGGGGCATGCTTGATGAATTAGTGTCCTGCAAGGAAGAGATAATTGTGTGCTGTTTTGTGTCTCCAGTAACTGATCTGTGAGAAGGACCTGACTCCCCTGTGTGTGTAAAGGCTCATTTTTCACTGATAAACCCAACAAAAGCTGACCAAGGTGTGATTCAGGCTTGTCATTTTTATACCTTGGAGGATGCTGATGGCAGCCCAGTGGTGGAAGTGAGAAGAAAGCAGAGCACAGCTCACAGTTCTGCCCACCGTGGTGCTCAGCAGGGCTTCCCTGCTCTCCCTGTCTGCACCTGTGTCTCACCTGCTCTCTGCCTGCTCCTTCTTGCACAGACCATCTCCTGTGGGATGCTGGAGCCTTGGAAATGTGCTGATCATCTCTGTTCCTCCCTCCCTGCTGTCTGTGCTCTGTCCTCCCTCCTGTGTGGCTCTTGCTGCCTGGGGGTGGGCCAGTTTTCACATTACTGCACATATTATATATTCTGTGTGGATCCTCTCTGTGTCTGCAGAGTCATAGAATCATGGAATAGTTTGGCATTTGAAAGGGATCTTCAAATGTCTCTAATGCACATCAAAGAAGTGGCTTTTAGGTTTCATGTAGATTAAATAGTGTGTGGATTAAGATTTAAAACACAGGTCGTTTTTAATCCCATAAGAATTGACCCCACAATATTGGACTGAAGGTTGGTCTAGCCCAATAGCTCAAGGTTTTTTGATGGCAGAGAAAAAAACTGCTTGGGAAAGAGTCTAAAAACGGGGCAATGGTGTAGTGGGACTTCCTCAAGGATGCCTTCCCTGTCCCTGGAGATTTGTGGCACCTCAATGGGTGTCCTCTTTCTGTTTAATTGGTGGGGAATGTGGTGAGGTGCCACCCACAGGAGTTCAAGGACTGTGTTTAACAGGGAACCTCATCATTGAGACTGGTTGTGTGTACATGGATATTCTGGCAGTGGTATTTCTTACTATCAAAGGAAGACCCTGTCTGATAAAACAAGGTGTGATTGCTTGATTTACAGAAAATTGATTTCTGTCTCAGAGAAGCCTTGACTCCTGCTTTTCAGCTTGTTCAGAACATTGTTGCTCTCTTTTATCTTATATGCCATGCAATTAAAAAAAGAGCCTGGAGTTTTCTAAAGGAGGACAAAGTTTATCAGAAGAGCCTGAGAGTGCTGTTACAAGACAGAAAATTATGCTCTGATCATGTTTTGACTTTTTTTCCCCCACATTTGGACACTGAATTTAATGATCACTTGACTTTTTCTTCTTAATCAGGACCACACTTTTATTTTTCTTCAATTAAAGTGATGTCTTGGAGCTACATGGCTTCAGAAAGGTCAAGTTGTAGAGCCTTATGCAGAACAACTCTCAGTTGATTCTCCATCCATTAACTCTTCAGAAGGACATTTTTCTTGTAATATAAGAAAGAAGCCAGTGGCACAAAGTTGTTTCTCTTGTCTTCTAATTCCAATTTTTTTTTTCCCATGGTATACAGCTTATAATATTTTCTACAGGCCATCTCTGTGATATCTTCTTTTTTTTTTTTTTTTTTTTTTTTTTTTTTTTTTTTTTTTTTTTTTTTTTTTTTTTTTTTTTTTTTCCTGTTTTCTGCCAGAAAAACTTTTCAGGTGAGTCTTGATATCTCCATCACAAAGGTTTCTCCTTCAGTCCAGGCTCCTTCCAGGAGTTCATGGGCACTTCTGGGTCAGCACCAGACAATGCATTCATGGTTTCAGGAGCAGCAATCCCACCCCACTTGCCTCCCCATGGCCAGGTTTCCTGGAGGGGTTGGGTGATGCTGGATAATTTGTGCTCCTGCCTGAGACAGAATCCTGGTGATGCAAGGGACACTCAGGAATTTGTTGTCTCAGAGCTTCAGGAGCTGTTTTTTAACCAGCTCTGTGTGGTATTTTAACTTAGAGCTTGGCCCCATTCAGTCCCAGAGATGAAATTTTTATAAGAAATATTTATCCTTCATTTGCTTTGAATATGTCTTTGGATATGCTTTGAAAATTAGGATGTCTAATGTAAATCCATGGTAGCTTTTAGACTTGGGAGGGTGAACAAGGGACAAATACTTTGCCTACAGCCTTTTCACAAGCAGATTTTTTTTAAAAAAAGATTTATTAGGTTTTCTACAGGAATGTGAAACACAGCTTTTCCTTTTACCCTCTATTGGTCAGGATTTTTTCATTATTAGATTGATTCACTTTAGAATTTTATAACATGGCAAAAATAATGTATGACTAGAACCTTCAGTTATCGAATTTAACTCTCACAGGGAATTAATGAGCAAAGGCCTCAGCAGAGCTATGAATCTGTTTATTTTTGCAAGGTAATAGGAAGAGCAGTCAATATTTTTGCTGTGCTTGTGCAATTTTGATTAGCAGCTTTCAGATGTGGATTACCTGGACTTGACAATAATAGTTTCTGCCTTTTGCCAAGTTTTTGCCAAGGTTAATTTGGCTCTACTTTTTTAATCCAAAGCAAATGGAAGTTTTCAAATAGGAAACATTTCAGGGATCAAATCACTGGGAAATGTGTCATTTTATGTGAAGGAAAACCTGTTGTGACAAAAATTATCAGTAAAATGATATCATATGGACAAAAAGGGGTCAATATGTAAAATAACAGTGCTTACTAAGATGCCATGGGTGATATTCTTGGCTTGATCACAAACATTTTTCATAGTATTTCCCTTAATTCATTGCAATGAGGATACATTTCACTAGGCTGTACATGTTCTTTATCATATTTATTTACCACTTCTGGCAGCCAAACATATCAGTGACATTTAACAGACATGGGTAAATCAATGAGAAATTGATTTTGCTCTTCCAAGCAAAAGCACTGTATTTAGCACAGATGAAATCCTCTGAAGTGTGAGTTCTGAATTCACTGTATCAGCCCCAGAGCTGTGATGCAGTTCCTGGTGAACTTACAGGTGTGACATGATGGACCACTGTAGAACACCAGCTTTGATTTTCTGATTTTTTTTTTCCCTGTTTACTCACATTTCTCATTCTCTGGTGTGGGGTTGAGCAAGTGGCTGTGTGGGGCTGAGTTTCAGGGTGGGTTAAGCCATGACAGCAGTGCACAGAGCTCCAGGAATTCTTGTCCTCCAGAACAGGGGGCAGCAGGGGCCTGGGGAACACCTGCACTGCCTGCTGTGAGTGAGGAGAGGGGCACGGCCTCAGCCTTGGGAAGGATCTCACCCCCTGTTCCAGCCATAATGCTGCAGAGCAAATGGCCCTTTAAACATTTTGGTTTCATTGGATTGTTTTCTTCCAAAAACCAGAACATTTCTGACCCACTGTAGTCCCTACCACGAGCTCAGTTTGCTAACTTTGTGCAAAAGAAGTAGGAAACTTGATGTCTACTGCAAATTACTTACCCCGGGATGTAATACAGTGTGTAGTGATGTGAATTCATCTCTTAATGTGCTCTGCAGTGCTGAAAAATGCTTCAGATGCCTGACTATAGCATTGCAGCAAGTTCTGATGACAAAAACATATTGCTCTTCTCATATTTAATCTAATACTTGCTCTGTGACAGAAGGTTGCTTTTTCAAGCTGTGAATCTTCCTGGTCTGGAAAATATAAAAATAATACTTTTACTGGTCTCCAGGACCTGCCAATAAATCAATAATAATGGGATTTTTTTTCCCAGATACATTTGATCAATGAAGTGGAAAAATTCACGAAATTTCTGTTTAGAATAAATAGTCTTTTCAAAAGCCTAATAATTCACTAAGTTTCTGTTAAGAATAAACCATCTCTCCAAAAGCCTGACCTTTCTGATGAGAAGATATTTTATCCTGTAAGATTTTTCTGTGTAAGTGCAGTCTAAGTGTTCTTAATAAATTGCAGTAGTTTTCTAATTTAATATGATTGATTAAATTAGATGATTGCTGGGTCAATGTCACATTTGTAATCATTGCCTGAAGATGTTTCTTCCCCTTGTCATCAGAGGAAGACATTAACTTCATAATATTTACATGGTTTAATATTTTAATTTTTGTTGTTGTAATGCTGGACACTTTACTCCGGAAAAAAACTGGGAACATTATTTTCACTTCTGAGTGTAGAGGTCAGGACTGGAGTTGATGAAGTGTTTGAAAATTCTGTGCCAATTGCTACAACATGCCTCGGGGTTTTATGGTTTGCTCCAGCAGTCTCTTAGTTTTAACAAATTGGATAAGGTATTTTAGAGCATGACTGGTGGAGTAGCTCCATCTGCAATGTGTCTTGAAATCCCTTTGCCCTGGGAATCCTGTGTCCCCTGAGCAAGCAGCCTCTGATGCAGCATTGCCAGCTGGTTTTGCTCTCCTGATTGCAAGTTTGGTACCCCACAGGTGCTTAGGGACACTCCAGCAACTTGGGATAGCAGTGGGAAAATTTCCAGCACTGCCTAGTACAGATCCCTTGTGGCTTATTAATACCAAGGGATTTATCTTGGATACAGAAACTTAATATCGATCTTTAATGCATGCTTGCATTGCTTTTCCAAACCTTGTTTTTTTCCTATTTATTTATTGTCTCATTTTTATTTAAAAACAGAACAAACCCAAGCCCAGAATGTGTTTAACAATCCTTCTTAGTGCTTTGTGCTGTTAATTATCAGAAAAACAACGTTTTTTTCACAAGTCTCTGGAATGTTTGATTGTACTTTGTGATTTTGCTGAGAAGGGTCTGACAAAGCATGGCCCCAGATCCCCCTGGGCATTCCTGGTGCCACAAAACCAGGTGGAAGGGGTGCTCTGACACAGGGAATGCTGTGGGTGCCACCAGGCAGGCTAGCTGGGGTCAGTGGCACAAAACATCTTCTAGCTGGGGGCAGGCTCTTGTCCTGCTGACTCAGAGGGTGGATGTGGCCTCAAATAACCTCAGTCTCCTTTTGCTAGCAGGAAATTTGATTGCAGATTTATTGTGGCCAGAGGATGAGAGTGAACTTAAAGGCAGGTAAAGCATGCAGGCAGATGGTGTGTGAACTGTTTCTACCCCAGGCAGGGCAAAGCCATATTTTGGAGCATTTTAGGGTGTAGGAGAAAATCATGGCTATTCATTGCTACAAAAGCAGAAAAAAAAATTTGGAATTTAAGCCATTTCTTTCCCTCTATTCACCAGCCATGCAAATTCCATTGTCAGGCAGAGATGCCTCAGAGATGTAGATGGACAAATAAAACCAAATGAAGAGGAACAAATATTCTTGTAGCTGGAGGATGTGGAAGGTCCATGTTGGAAGGAGATACAGTGTGAAATAAAGTGGGGTTTGATCAATCCTTGCAGACAGAATCTGTTTAAGGCAGAGGAATCATCTGCAGCAAGCTGCCACCCAAGTAATTTGGTTTCTAAAAGTCTTCCAGTTAATATGAGGTGCCAGAGTGCTTTAAACTTTGGAAATTGAGACTCCTGGTTAATTTACATTTTCTGTTTTCTGTTTCTGAGGGCTGTGGGGTCAAAGTGCATTATTTTCACAGAAGGAGAGAGGAAGTAAAATTAATATTCAACATGCATGTTCACAGTATGTGAGAGTAGATGATAGATTCTATGCATGTGTGTGAAAGCTGGTGTCAAGAACTTGTGAATTTAAAGTTAAGCAGGACAAGGCTTGATTCCAGCACATGACTTTGTGCAGCTTTTTCATTTGTGCTGGAGTAGCTGGGAGCAGACAACAATTATGATTACTAAATCTCTCCTCTTTCAAATTAACAAAAAGGGGTGAGAGCAGCTTCCAGTGCCCACTTCCCAAGTTTGCACTGAAATTTTAAATAGTCTTGAAGCATTGTTGAGAAGGCACATGAAGAAAAAAATGCTTTTCCCTATTGTTTTACTGTTTGGCTTTACAACAGAGAGTGTTTGGCTTTGTTAGTGGTATGGATGGATCAGCTATTAATGCTAGAGTTTGATATTGTTTATAGTGAATAGAAATATGAAAGTGTCAGCAGCTCTCAAAAAGAAGAAAAGGGAATGTTAGGATTATAAGGAGAGAGAAAATAAAGCAGAAAGCCCTCTGGTCTTGGTGTTTCAGGTCAGCCTTCCCAAGGCCTCTGTTTCTTCTGTAAAGTGAAGCTGTGATGTGCTTGTGACGGGAGACTTGTCCCCAGGCACTGCAGAATGCAGCTCTCCCCTCTGCCAGGTGTGCAGAGCTCTCTGCTGGCATGCTGCTTGCAGGGATGTTCTCATCCCTTTTCTAGGGCCTGCCCCCCTATTTCTGCCTTTGATGGAGTCCTTTTAGCCCTGCATTGTGCCATATTTGAGAGTGGATCCAGCCACAAAGCCTTCCTGCAGCTGGACTCGAGGAGGGTCCCTGTCCAAAGTTGTAGTGTAGGGTTATAGAGTCATTTATGTTGGAAAAAAACTCTCAGCTCATCAAGTCCAACCATCAACCTGAGCTGCCAAGCCCACCACTAAACCATGAGCCCGAGTGCCACATCTATATCTTTTTTAAAGCCCTCCAGGGATGGTGACTCAACCATTTCCCTGGGCAGCCAGTGCCAGTGTTTGACAACTCTTCTGCTGAATAAGTGTCTTAGAGCAAACAAATCGCAATTTGTGATTCATTGGCAGCAGTGATAAGAAAGGAAGAAGCAGTAATAAATTGATAAAGCAGTAATAATCCTGGCTACCTCCAAAATAAGAAAAAAAAAAATGAGATTTTTTTTTCTTTGTTGTTTTATTTTGTTCCATTCTTGATGCTTTTGTGTCTGGCAGTAAATTGTCACTGCAGATCACACCTCTGACTGTATTTCAGTTGTAAGAAAGCTGGACCTGAAAGAAGTGTGATTATCTGGAGTGACCTGACTGCAGAATGTGACAGCACTCTCTCTTCTCACTTCTGCAGTCAGACTCACTGGATTTGTGTGCTGCCTTCAGCTATTACACGGACATTAAAGCCTTTTCCCACCATTTGATAACTTTCCTGATGGGCAACATGAAGGACAAGCAGAACTAGTTCTGCCCACAGGACTGCTGTAAAATGTTTGGAACTTTGCTGTACTTCTATTCTCTGTGCTTGAAAAATCTCCTTTGGAGACCCCTTTGCAAAATGAAGTTGCAGGTTGGGCTCTGAACTCTGAATTACTTTTTGTTCAGTATCCCTGCACTCACTTTCTCCTGTTAGAGGCACATGATTCCTCTGTGTGGAAAAGATTATAGCCAAAATGGTTCTCTTGACTTCATCAAACTATTCCTTTTATTTTTTTTTCCAATCTGGAAGGAGCAGTTAGTGTTTTGGTGGAAGGAATCTAGAGATGACTCTTGGATTGAATCAGAGAGGAAGAGGAGAAAGGACTTGAAATGAGCTATGGGAAAAGACAAAAATCCATACAAAATGTTTGTACTGGGTGTAGGTCTGCCATATACAGATATTTATATCTTGATAAATCCAAACAAATGTCTCTTGCTGAGAAAGATTATCTCTTGGTTTCTTCAGTTAACAGTGAGGGAAAGCTGAGATGTGAGAGAAGAGCTTTCAAATAAAAGGCAGCTGAGCCTGAGAACACCTCATCTCAGGGACAAATAAAGAATATTTTCTTAGGGGCCCATCCTGATAATGTGCCAGGGCTGCAAGAGCAACAACCTTTTTGACTGAAGGGCAATTTTGTTGTAGTGAGTGCAAGGAAGAGGTGTCACAAGGTAAAAACCACAAACACAGCCCTGCTGAGGAACTCTGTGCACACACAGGGTAAACAGAGAGGTATTCAAACATTGAAACAAAGTGGAAAAGGGAATGAGGAGAAGAAAACCACAGGGATATAGAAAAGGGCTTGGTAACAGTAACAAGAAATACCTGGCTGTGCTTCCCTTCTGGGCAAGAAAGTGGGGGAAAAAGCATTAACATAAAAAAGCATTTAATGTTAGATTCTATTATAGAGGGGATTGATTGACTAATCTTCCCAAATGGACACTGATAAATGGAAATGTCTCTGGACAAACCCTAGAGGTTTTTGTGGAAAAAGGCACTCTGACATTCCTTGTCAGGGCTGTAGCAGATGGATTTCAGTGGTTTGTATTTGAAAAAAGTGGGATCTGTGCTTGATTGCTTGCTTCCTTTAGAGCAGTTTTGGCTCTTCAGTATTTTAGAAAATCCAAGAACTTAACATTCATCAGATTTGAAAGCAAGTTTGAAACCTGGATTCTCTTGAGTTTCTCAAGAAAATGCTTTAAGGCTTTTTTCCTCCCCAAATTATTATTTTTATTTATGTTTTATTAATCTCTGAAGGTCTTTTGCAGAAAATCTCTCTTGCTTACACATTAAGCTTCCCATGAAACCCTGGCAGACTTCAGCCTGCCTGGTGGGGCTGTGGTCACTGTTGACACCACTGTGGCCAAGGTCCAGATCCTGCTCCAGTGAAATCCAGTCAGAGCTGTGGACACAGCAGAACTGGGAATGAAGGATGCACCTCTTCCTGGGACACCAAAGTGCTTCATTTGCTTGAGAAAGCACCTACAGTTCCCAGAAGATCATTACTCACAATTTTGCTGCTGCAGAAAATGAGGCATCCTTAAGGCTTTATTCTGATTCAGAAATCTTTTGAGATATCAGAATTGCTCTCAGAAAAAAAAAGTTACCAGCTTTGTCTGGAAGCTAGTGATATTTGTCTGCATGTTTTATCTCTCTGCATTTGGCATAGCTTTGAGCTGGATATATTGCTTGATTTTTAATCTTACTATTATATAAAATATTGCCTTAAAAATGGATAATTTTCCAGTAGTTCTTTCCAATCAGTATTTTGCTAAGGCTGACTTTGTGCTTGTCACAGGATAACAGCCTTGTACAAACTTATGCTGCATAAAAAGCACTTTCCTACTGTTTTGGCTTTGCAGAGCCAGGCTGGTTAGGGTATGGTTTGTGGGAGAGTCAGTGGAATAAAGGAATGGTTCAATCTGCTGTAAAATCCTTGGGAAAGGTTATAAGAGGTGATGGAAGCACAAGAAGGGCTCTGTCCTGAAAATTTTCTCTGATTTGCTTTTTAAAAGGAAAAGCTCTAAATGCAAAAAATGCAGTTCCTTGTTCTCAGGAACGTTTCTTTCCTTGGTAACTGTTTCCAAATGGAATTGTTGATGAAAACCAAATCAAAACTCACTCTAGCCTTTGAAATCACTTGACAGTTTTCCCTCTCCTGTTTCAAAGTCTGTATGGGGGGATTGATGGGTCTGGTTAATGCTTTTTCTGTGGTAACTCCAGTGGCAAGAGGGCTCATGCTGGGGTCAGTGGCCTGAACGTGGAGAGGTCTCCAGAGCAGGGGTGAAGCTCTGTCAGGGACCAGACTCCCAGGAAAATCAGGCTGTGCCCCTTAATTCAAGTGCTTGCCTCTCCCTGCTCCCCTGTGCCAGTGTCAGCACCAGAGGAGGGCTTGCACAAATTCCCCAGCACTGAGTGCAGGGAGGTTGGGGGTTTTATTTTTGCCTTGCCTGCTTCAGCTCCATCTGTGTTTCCTACTGGAGATCTGCAGCTGTATGGATGTTTGCAGAGAATTCCTTGGCAGCGTGCAGTCAAACACCAGCCAGGGAAACACACTTTGGATGGAGGAATGATCCCATCCTTCTGAAATTTGCAATGCTACTGAGTCCAGAAGGAGAAAAATTGGTGGCTAGCAATGATTCTGCTTTGGTTTAAGTGAAGAGGTTATTAAAAAAAAAAAAATGTTTGGTTCTGGTATTTTTTTGCATTAAAGTATTTAAGTACAGCTTTTATTTTTCCTATTTCCCAAGTGCATGGAAGGCATTTTAAATTCAGTGCAAAAATGAATCTTTTTTGCTAACATGCAGGCATGCAGCTGAAAGCAAGGGTTTTGATATTCTGGACAGTAAGGTGAGAGCATGTTAAACAATGAGAAATTGTATTTGACTGTGGATGAATGGATTTGCCTCAAAGTTACTGTATTGTTTTTAAAACAAATTTCTCTTTTCTTAAAGCTGTCTAGACTTTAAAAGGAACCCTTACCATTTTCTTAGTCTTGTGATCCACATTTGCAGTCAACTCAAAACCATTCCCAAAACAGACAGTGATAAAACAGTCCACAGATCTTGGCAAAGGAACATGTTTCTGTCCAAATTCAGGCAATATTTGAATTTACTGTTTTTAATGGCACAGATACTAAGTGCCAGAGTTATGTGGTAGCAGAAATCTCTGCCAGTGCCATGGCACAGCAGAAGTCCTGAGCACCTGCTGCAAAGGTGATTGCACTTTTAATTTGTGACCAGGATTTCTGATGAGCAGGGTAACACTAAGTCTTGCATCTCAGGAAGTCTCCCATACAAAATATATTTTTTTGGGAAAAATTAAGTTTACAATTATGGAAAGCTATAAATAATAATAAAAACATCTCAAAGAGTAGAATTTGATTGAAACTGAATGAGGCAAACAAGTCTCAGTCTCTGTGTGCCCAGGGTCTCCTGGGAGCAAGGTTTTGAGTTTTATGGCACACAGAGGGGCAGCTGCTGGTGTTTGAGTTGTGCCAGCTTTCAAGGAATGTGGGAGCAGGACTCAAGACAAGCAGTGCCTGAGGCAGGTAAGTTTGACTCTGCTCCACAAAAATTACCTGTTGCTACTCCTGACTGCAAATTCCAGGCATGCACAATTCAGAATGCACATCAAACCCTGCAGCACGGCTGGTGCCCACCCTGCAGCCCCAAAGTGTTGTCAGACTCACTGGGAAGTGATGTTCCACCATCCCTGATAAAATGAAACATGTGGGCTTCTGTATTTACTGACTGTCCGGCTTCCCTGAGCTTACTCAGCAGAGAAATCAGGTGTAAGTATTTATCTCCAATTTGTCTGCTGAATAATTGTGGAGATTGAGTCTTCTGTGCCATTGGGACACTTCATCTGCTGCCTCTGGGCACCAGGGATGGTGATGGGTCCCCCACAATTGTTTCCCAAGGTAAGGGTGCATGTGATGTCTGCTTTCCTTCTGTGAAAATCCACAAGTCCTTGAAGTTGAAGAGAGCAAAGTATTCTGGGGTGTGAGTGCAGGACTCCAGGGACATGGGGGAAATCTCTAACCAGACTGGAGTTTTGCTGAAAGCTCCCATGTGCTCCAAACTGAGGCTTAAGCTGACACCAACATTTTATTATAGTTATGCCATTTGTTTTCCTTGCTGTGGAAAGTATATAAAACTGAGAAGGCAAAGCGTGGAGAAACAAGTATGAGACTAAATATATTAATACCTACTATAGAAGCAGCTTTCCTTCTTCAGGGTTAATTTTGCTGAGAAATGAATGTGAAACACTTATGAAATGAGTAATTCAATTTGTCAGTCCTAAATTAGTTGGCTTAACTTAGGAAAGTACATTTTATGTTTACTAATGTAACTCTAGCTATGAAGAACTAAAGAACACAGTGGCTAAAGAAGCCTCTGTGATGTTTCCGGTGGCTAATTTGGAAAACATTTCTACATGTGACCTCCATATGCATCTCTGCTGGGAGGGGAAATGAAAGCCTGATTGTGCAAGGCCTTGATTGTTTTGTGACACTTTTGAATGGACTGAGGAATATATTCAACTTTGAGAGGAAAATATTTCCCAGCTGTGCTGAGTAACACTAACATGCTTTCAGTAGTCTTCCAGAGTGTTGTTCATGGGGATTATTTAGAGGTACATCACTTATTCTTGCTTCCCAGACAAAAGTGTCTGCTTGCACAGCAGCCAAACATAATTGTTTATATAAAATTTTATCTCTTCTGAGGTAATCATCAGTGTTGAAGAGGCCCTGGCAATATATGCAGACCATTGCTGCAGAAGATCAAGGTCTCTTTGCACTTTGGAACTGGAGAACTTGATAAAGAGGAAAGGGTGAAAGAGGGCAGCAATGCTGCTGTAGTTTTCTCTTTTTCCTGCTCTGGAAGAAAGGGCATCCAAGGTGCTTTCCTTATGGCTTGGGTGTCACAGAGGAAAGGCAGTTGGAACTGAGAATTGATTTTTCTAGAGAACAGAAGGCCAAATAGTGACTCATGGGCTAAATCCTGTTTGCAAAGCACTCTTTTGACCTGAGAAAATGACAAATGGCTGGTGGCTGTGTGACTTATAAGCTCCTTAGCACAGAGAAGTAGCATTGCTGCCAGTCCAGAGTGGTTCACAGTGCTTCTACTCCTGAAATAAGAAAGGTCCAGTCTTGGTTAAGCAGCCAATCCCACTTTCTGGGATGACTGACAGCTACCATGGCATGGAAATAAGCTGCCCTGGCATCACTTCAGGTTTTAGTGCAGGTCACAGGTCCTGTGAGGGCCTTGTCAGTCATTGCACTCAATCGTGCAGTAAAGAATGAAATCAAACTGAAAAACTATCAAAGTATTTAGTATTTAAAATGGTTGCCATGAAAATCACTTAAGCATAGAAACAGAAGCACCAAAGCTGCTTTGTTGTGGTTAAAATGAACCCCAGAGCAAGGTGCTGATAGCTGCAGTGATGGACAGAGCAGCAAGCTGAGGGCAGGGCAATGTGCAGCAGCAGGCCCAGAACTGAAAGATGCTTCAAGCAGCTGCTCTGCATGTGCCTGATTTTACAAGCTCAAGCTGTAAGTAACAAAAGCAAAATAAGCTCTGTTATGAATCATTATTGACTAAATGATTTGTGGTGTAAGCGTGCAAGTGGCTGCAGATGCAGGTGGTTTTTATGTTGCCTTTCTCCCTGACTGGAATAAGGTCACTTTGTCTCCATGTGACATTGGTTTGGATTAATTACATATTTTCCATCCTCCATCCTTGAGAGGCAGCTTGGTAAGACTTTTGGAGGTGGAATGATTGACACCAAGGAATAGCAAAGTTAAAAAGGCAGCTTTTTCATTTCCATTGACAAAAATCACACCCTTCCTTGTTCCTCTGCTTGGCTGTGGGTGGCCCAGAGTTTGAGAAAGCAGTTTTGGAATTGAACAAGATCTCAGATATTAATTCTAAGCCCAGGTGTTGCTGCTGTGTACTGCTGTGGTTGTTGGGCAGTGGCACTGCAGAATGTAACAGGAAATGGGGTCCAGGGGACAGGTGCACCAGATTCTCCATTCCTTCTTCCCTCTGAGTAGCTCCTCTTTTCTTCAGACCATCTCATCTCCCTGCCACAGCAGTATTTCAAGAGTAGTAGAACTTATGTCCTTTAAATTTTTTTCTAGCAAGGGAAAAAGAACAGGTCCTTATTTTTGTTCCTGACAACAACAAAAAAATTGGAAGTTTTGAGATGACTGGGAAAATAAAACAATGTGCTATCATAAAGCACTTCTTAGCAATGCTTCTGTCAAGTGTTGTAGAGTCACAATATTTCATTATGTCATTTCCCAAACAAAATTGTTACTTTTTCAGGTTGGGTTCATTGTTTATTACATGAAAATTGTTTAGCATCAATGCACCAAAAAATCTATGTAAGCCATTCAAGGTATCAGAACTTCTTGAAAGGAAAGCTATTACTAATTGTGGACTTCTCCCAACCTACATAAATTCTATTTTTGAATATATTCAACATAATTGCTCATTATGTAAGTATGTTAAAATGTACAACACCCTTACCATGTCTTCCTTCATTGAATGTCACGCTGTGAATTACAAATCTGTTAATGTAGAAGTGTAACTTGCACATTCCAAATGCAAAGATCTATTTTCTGTTCCAAGTCTGTTATGAGACCATCTGTGATTGCCAGTTTGTAAGGAGTGGATAGGAGCAATAGGAGCTTGCATGCAGGTTGTACATAAACTCTGTACTCTTTCTAACTACTGCAGCGTGCAGTTTGTCAGCTTTGGAGAACATCGACCAACTTTTTGTCTTAAGTTATGAAAATTTATGCAGTATTTATGTTCCAAGGCTTTTTCATAACTGCTTTCTGACTAAGAAACCATTAAGAGCCTAAATTATAAAAATCATAATTAACTGGGTATGTGGTATTGCTGTCTAGCAGAGATCTCTTTATGGAAAGGATGTGGTCTGCCTTACAAACGAGGGTTTAGTCACACCCACACGGGGTTAATGCAGGGGAGGGGATCTGTCCCTGCAGGGTAACCAGGTGAGATGGGGTTTAGGCACTGGGGCAGTCTCAGCAGCCTGTAATGGACATGAACAGAGATGCAGGCTCTTTTAGAAAGTGCTCAGTGGGTTCTCCTTTATTGTGGGATGAGCTCCTCTCTATACAGAATGTCAGAGGCCAATTTGATTGGTAACACAAAGGGAAACTTTTCAGTCAATTGCTCATCCCAGAGGGACATCAGAAGAAGGTCCCTCCTATAAGAAAGAATGTAAACATCCTTCTATTTACAAAACATTGTTCTTCTGTTTTCCAGAAGAACACCTGGGAAAGAACCCTTCCAAGATCAAAACATCCCAGGCATGAAACTGAGGACTCCACAGTGCTGCTGCATGGACCCAGCCAGCACAAACTGGCTGTGCAGCAGAATCCACCCCTGGGGTGATGGGCTCTGTGTCCAGGCCTTTCCTGGGTGTGCAAGGGCTTTGTTGGCTGTGCTGGCACTGCTGCTGCTTTGTGTGAGCTGTTTGTGCTGCAGGTGGAGCCAGCCAGGCACTGACACCAAACTGCTGAGCTACCAGAACTCGCAGAGAAACTCTGGCATTTCTCCCCCTTTGCAGGACAGAATTATTATTTTCAGAGCAACGATTGTGCAATTCATTCTCTGAGGTGATCCATGGGTACAAATGTGTTTCTTCTTTCACCTGTTATTTGTTTTATATTTTTCCCCCTTTTTCCACATGAAAAAAGCTGCAACAATCCTATGGATTTGCTTGGATTTATCAAAGTCAAAGCACATGGCATATTTTAAAGCAAAAGATGGTGTAGGCTGGCTCACTGCTGTTGCCCACAGCCCAGCATGTGTCTCCTGGGTTTGACCAGTGAATTAACATCTCCAGTGCAGCCACATGGACATTTCTGAGTTAAAGCATATTTTTGCAGAAAGATAGAGTCAGGTGATCACAGAGCACTTGCCTGACCTGCCAGCTGGTAGAAGCACTGTGTTTCTCTCCAGCATCTCCATTCAGCTGCAAGAGGTCTCTTGTTGCCTATCAGAGTTCTAATTTTGCTGGGAAAAAAAGAGAAAAATGTGCGTCAATGGTGCCATAGTCTAAACTATTATGAACTGCAGGGTTTTTATAGCATTTCTTAGTCAGTGTGGGTTACCACAGATAATAATAGTATCCTCTGCACGGTGCAAGATTGCTCTCAAATTTTAATGGCTGTTTTGAGCTTATTGGGTGTTAGCAAAGAATGTCAGTGTGGGCTAAGTGAGGTAAAGGTGAATTTAGGATGCATTTTATTTGAACATTTCATCAAACTTCTACTAAACTCTTTTAAGGATTAAGAAATCTGACCTACCACTCCTTAACTCATCTGTCCATCTAGCAGTAGCCCTTCTCATCTGTGGGAGCAGTATTTGCTCTGCCTGCACTTCAAAAATCCACAAGCGTTTGAAGCATTGATACGCTTCCCCTGAGATATTTATTTCTTCTTCTTCTTTTTTTTTTTTAAATAATCAAATTAACTCATGAGCTCTTTATTATAGCTTGACAGTAGCCCCATCTTCAGAAGCAGCTATAAATTATGCATCTATTTTAGCCTTGTTTCCTGAGGCAATTCAATTTTTTTGGAGACATTGTCAATCTGTCCCTCTGTGTTCACCCTATAACTTTTTAACCTGTTGTCAGATTAGTGTAAAACCTGACAGAGAGATGGATATTCAGCTCACAATATCTGGAGGAATTCCATGCAAGCAGATGGCTAATTAAAGGAAAGCAACCCAGTTAGTGCCCGTTAGGGAAATGTTTCATCATGTGCTTAGCACTTGAGTTCTTCATGGAATTTACACGAAATATCCCAAATGTAACAAAGCTTTCATTAGTGCCAGCAATGAGTTACACATTCTGGAGTCACAAACCTACCAGTACTCTTTGTCCTGCAATTCACATTTTCTTGTTCCCATTAACAATTTGAAGGAAAACAAACAAAACTGTTTTGGAAGTCTTGAATTAAGATTTGTATTTCTAGACCAATTACTTCTTTTATATAATTATTTTTGTATTGTGATAATAAAATATGAGGATCAGTGTGCCCTGGCAGCCAGGAGGGCCAACTGTGTCCAAGCCTAGTTGTGATATGGATTATAGCATGATTTTTTTTTTTTTAAATCATAATTAGTCCTTATAATTCCTCCCCTTTTGTTATATCACATTCTTTTTCTTTTTTCCCCCCTCTCTCCTAATGAAATAAATCAGCTTATCTTTTTATTCCACACTTCCCCCAGCCAGCACCCTCAGCACCTGTGCTTTTCCAGAACACTCCAATGAAACTTGGGCAGCCAGGCCACTGCATTTTAAAGGCCTTTGAAGTGTCTGTAAAATTGCATTTCTGATACAGCAGCCAAGCTCCTTTTTGTGTGGCAAATCCTGGGTGGCAGAAAGGAGGAGCACCTGTGCTTGTAGTGTGTGGTTTCAGTCTCGTTCCTTTTCTGTGGCTGCTCCCGTCCCCATCCAGCTGCCTTCAGCTGGGTCCCGTGAGGAGACATCAAAAATAAATTAGTTCCTGTAATTAAGATGCCCCACCTCGCTGGTGGAACAGCAGCTAATGCCTGAGGATTGCAAAAAAGCAAATTTCTTGATAAACCTGGGAATTATTGAGGTGGCAGGGAGGGTGGCAGGGTGCATCTCTGGGCACAAGGTGCACAACTCCCTGCTGGGCTGCCTCACAAAGCAGCTGCTGGGAAAAGGAGGAGCTTTGGGGATGCTCTGTGGAGATGGGATTGCAGATCTGCTGATCTCATTCGTGTCTCCTTGACAATGGGTATCAAATGATATCAGAAGCCATAGTTTTCTTTGGTTGGGGAATATATAATGGTATAAGTTCAGGATGATCTTTACTGCCACAGAAACAGAATGAAGCCTTTTGCAGAATTATGCTTGGTGATTAAAGCTCTCCAAAGAGGCTCCAGAAACATTCATATGCATGCCATCAGTTTCCTGGTGTGGCTCTGGTTGGGTCAAGGCAGCCTTTGCTGCGCTGCAGAGAGCTATATCTTAATATTAACTTTTCTTTTGAGAAGGCAGAGTCCCAAAAGGTAAATTCTGGGAAGTATCAGACCATATCTCCTGGAATTCACCTGATAAGAGTGTCTCTAGAACAACTGTAGACAAAGGTGCCCTGAAGTCTGAGAGGTGATATTTTCCTGAATTTATCAACATTTGCTGTTTTAAATCTTTCTGTTCTGGTGATCCTTGCAGTGCCCTGTATCTCTATTTATTTTTAAGCTTCTCATCTAAGTGCTATCTTGTGATAATGAGTTTCACAATTTAATTGCACTGTGTAAATCTGGATTTTTTTTGTTTGTCAAGTTAATAATTCACTTTGAGTGATTACCACATTTTTCTTGGGCCCTGGGACCTGAGGAACAGAAGATAGAAGTCCAAAAATACTTTAAATTGGCTAAGGTCATCTAGAAGTCAGGAGGGCAGATCTCCACAGGTAAAAGAATTAGTCACTCTCTGAAGTGCTATTTAGGAAAATTTACTTTATTTGAAATTATGCAAATAATGCTTTAGCCAGGATCAGAATTCTTCTAATTATTTTGACTGATGATAATACAATGTTGCCTCTGGGACAGAAAAAAAAAGCATCTCCCAGCATCCAGTACCTGTCCCTTGCTTCAACAGCACCAGCTGATCCTGACTCTTCTGGCATCAGTGGAATTGCAGCTCCTGTGTAAAATCAGAGAGTGGAAAGTTGAAACGTTTTGTTTCTGCTTTGGTTAGGTTTTTTTTTTCAAATTTTCTCTTACCAGCCTGATTACTGAATGAAGCAGGGCCAGTTCTCTGCTGTTTTCATGTCCCTGTGCCAAAGGCAAAAAAAAAAATTATGAAAGTGGAATCTGTTCTCTTTAAATTTATAATCCCTTAATTTACACTCTTTGCACAGTTTTGAAGACAAAAGGCTTTAGTGCATGAAAAGGTTACTCTCCTTTTTGGGGCTTTTATCAGGTAATTATGTTAATCATAGATCTCCCGACTTCTGGTTCTTTTTCTTTTGCATCTAGGTAACAATTATGAAGGAAAAAAATAAGCATAGATATAAATTTCTTACTCTCTTGATCTTTGTTTAACGTACCATAAACTTGGGGAGATTTAAATGACAATTAGTTATGAATTTTTTGTTTGGTGATTTTTGTTTTGTTTTCATCTCCTTCTCTTCTGAAGTTTGGTGGCATAGAAGAATGGGTTAAACTTAATCTGAGCTATTTTTGTAGTTTGAAGTGAACATGGAGCAATAGCAAACTCCTCTGATGCTGAGGTTGCTTCTCTCAGGGTGATTATTTTAACAGAAACCATGGTGGCAACACGGCTATCAAGCAGGTGGGGAAAGAGAATTTCCCATGAAGTTACCATTGTGTATTTTGCTCCTAACCCGCCTGGATAAAGAGCTTTTTTTTTTTTTTTTTTTTTTGGTCCATCATTCAAGCACAAAATATTTGGTCAATGCCTCCCCCTTGTGCATGTGCACCAGGATACAGCTGGTGTTGTGTGGTCTCCCCTGTGGCCGTGTCTCCCTCCTTGCTGAGGGGTGAGTGCCCTCCCCTGGGGCTGAGCTGGGCTTTGGCAGCACCTGTGGCTCTCTTTTTGAAGAGCTGGGAAGGCATCAATGACTGTGGAATTACAGAGGAAAAGGGAGGATCTTGAATGCTTTTAATCTGAGCTGCAATTCCACCCAGCCACCCGTGCTTGTGCTGTTTAACTACAGATTTTCAGTGTACATGTGCCTTAATTTTCAGTTTCATGTGCCTTAATGCTCTGAAATATCCTAAATAAACCAGAAAAGTATTTAGTGGTTCTTCCACAGTCATCATAAAAGCTGTTTCTTCTGGTCTGGGCAGGTCTGTACACAGATTTTTTATTCCTTTCTCTCACTTACCCTGCCACCATCACTGACTGCTGGTCACCAGTGATTCAATGAAATGCTGAACCTCTCCAGCAATTCAAAAACCCCTCTGCCAATAACAACTGGCTGCATTCGTGTCCAGAAGACAGGTGGCCATGTAGAAATGTGCATTGTCATTCTGACTAGCATAAAATAAGCTTATGAAACTTTAATGCAGACCTATTGCTCAGAGGAAAATCCCCCTACTTGCATCAGGATGCTGAAATGACACAGCTGTTAGTTTTTATAGTCACCTGCTCTCCCCTTTGCCTGATAGAATTGTTGAAATCCTGGCTCTGCTCTTTATTCCCTATTTCTGCAAGTAAATCTTCTGTGACAGGAGAAAACCTAAATGTATTGTGTTGGTGTAGGGAATTAGAATATTATTTTCTTTTTGTTATTGTTGTCTAGCTAGAGAAATGTCTTTCCTGTCACAGCTGTTTCCAGAGAAAAACACATTTCCATTATTTGGTTATAATTTCTATTATTGTGATGTGAACTGTTTGCACTTCTAAATGCTTAAAGGAAAGTTGGAGATATTTGGTTCTCAGGGCTGAAATTTCTACCTAACAGTTACACAAAATTTGAAACTCAGACCTGTTAATAGAAAAGTGTATTCTGAAATATAGATGTGCATTTTGCAGCAAGACAAGGCTTTAATTCAGAGAAAATGCATTCAAGTGTTAAAGATACTTCAATTTAAAAACATATTTCATATACCTCTGAAACACTTCTATCTGAAACTGTCACCACCTTCAAAATGAATACAATTTAAATTCCAGAGTACTTAATGTCATTACATAAGTAGAAAGTTCCAAACATGATTGTGTTTTTATTGATTCTGTTTTTCTGAGGATTGGATTCACTGCATTAGAACTTTACAGAAGAATTTTTTTTTCCCACTTACAGAGTCTTTTCTAATGACTTTGTTTACAATGTGACATTAAGAAAATAGGTACTTAGCTGCTTTGTAAAAGCTGGGTTTTTTTCTCACTCGGATCTTTCCACAGAGATCACTTGGGAAGGGCAAGAGTTAAGCTGAAGCATTGGATTTTCAAAAATACAGGACAGACTGAAATACATCCCCTTGAGCTGCCCCTATCCCTTGTGTGCACCAAACCCCTCATTTCATGGAGTGCATAAATCCAGAAAAACACATGACTGACCCCATACCAGAGCACATGTGTGTTCTGCTGTCATTTCTAGTGATGTATCTCATAACTTAAACATGAATTTTAGCTTTATATCTAGCCCATTAAGGGGAAAAGTAGCATTTCATGTAACTATTAACTTTTCTGATGCGTGGTGACACTGTGGAATTTGCAGGGCAAGATGATCAGGAGTATTTTGCAATGAATTTATCTATTCCTATCTCCTCTAGTGAATATTTTTTTTTTAAAAAAATTATTCTGTGGGATATTTAGTCTGTTCAGAGCTAAAGAATTGCATAATTTAGGAAAAAGGAGCCTTGATGGGAAACTAAATTTCTGAGGCAAATATCAGATAAGATCTTGCTGTCAGATCTTGTCATTAGCTAGGAGGAATTTCAGCACAAAAAAAAGTCTTTGTACCCCTTGACATCTATGTTGAGAAGCATTTATGCAAGAATTAAGTTTCTGCTGCAGTGAATAGAGCACTGTGTTTCCATTTTTTCAGAAGTGGTCTTCTGGTGGTGCTCACATCCTTGAGGAGGGCAGGTGGGATTCACCAGCAGGCATTCTGTCTTTAGCATTGGATTATCGATATCCTGGGGGAAAAAATGCAAATGTCATGTAAATCATTCCAGAGGGAATTCAGTCCAGGGGCAGCAAGAAGCCTGATTACTTTGTTCTGACCTTTGGTATTCTCAAATGTGTACATATTTCCAGTAAAATAAATGGATGCCCATGCAAGCTTTTGGCTGCTTAACATATATTTCCTGCTGCAATAGAACTGAAGCATTACAAGGACTCTACCCTATTTTTCAAATAAATAGAATTGTCCTCTTTTTTTGTCCTCTAGGCTGAAAACTCATTAATAATAACCATTGGCACTGAGATTTCTTAACTCACCTTGACTGAGAACAAGAGACTTCACAGCTGTTAGAAGGTCTGTAGAAATGATGCAAATTTACCAGAAAATTCCTTTTTTTTAAGTATTCCAAAATTAGATTACTGTTCCCTTTGGATGAAATCTTTCAAATATATAAAATAATATCTCAATGGTTCATGATGTAATTGGGTATCAAAATAGCAGAAATGAGTGTCGCTCTTCCTGGGAATTACTCTTCAAGAACTCAGTAGCTCACAGCTAGAAATACAGACTTTACAGTTTCTTTTTAATCATGGTCTACTGGCACCTTTATAAACTAAAAGATGCTGAAAATATATCTTTCTGCAACTAGTTCAATGAATTTCTTAAACTGTTATCCTAAATTTTAGATGTTGTCTCTCTCTTATTTTATTCTCATGTCTACAGCTTTATTTAGAATCGCATTGTTTTCTGTGATTTTTAACGTGTTGTGTCTTCTGTCACTCATTTTGTCACTTCCAGTGTTGTGGTTCCAATAGATGTGGTTTCCAGTGCTAAAATTACATGTCTTCAGTTGATTTGCATTCAACACTTGCCCACTTCTTAACTTTAATAATATCCCTGGCAGTGTTAGGTTTGCAGTTGGACTCCATGGCCTTAAGGTTTTTCCCAAACTAAATGATTCTATGCTAAAATCTTCATTGTGAGTAAAAGCTTGTTGCTGCTATAGAAAAATGTATTCTACAGGGTTGAAATAATTTAATCTCTGATTGTTTGACCTTTTGAGTTTGCAGATACTGTGCTTATTTAATGCTCATTGTGTAGTGCAGGATAATAAATTATCACGTCTTCTTCCCTGGTAAAGATATGTTATTTACCAAAATCTACTGAATTTTATGAGACTGAAATCACATAAGGAACTCAGTAGCTACATTTTCAGCTTTTTAAAGTGAATTTTCATAATTAACTTCTCACCACATCCTTGAAGGACAGGATCATGAAGTAATCTTGTAACTGCCAGCATTTTGCAAACATTTCTGCCTTTCTGTGGGCTCTCTTGGGAACAGATTTTGCTCTGACAGCTTCCAAGGCTGCAGTCGTGGCTGTAGCATTAGAAGTTCACAGTGGTGTCTGTAGCACAGCTGAGCTCTGGTAGCCAACTGCTATGAGCCTGCCTGCAAGAGGCACCAAAATCTGCAGGTGGGACCTGTGGAAATCAGTGGATGTTTCAGGTGAGCACCAGCTTGTCCTTGTGGAAAGCAGTTGGTGTGGAGCTTGTCTGATTTCCTGTATTTAGCCCTGGTGATTAGGAGAGAAACCATTCCTAAGCCACGAGGCACCAGAGCTTTCTCCTGTGCTTTAGCAGACTGTCCAACCTGGCACTGCTGCTTTCTGTTCCCTGGGTAAATGCTAGCAGAGATTCACTCTTCCAGACATAACATATGTTTTGGGGGATTCAGAGGCAGCCACCTGCATCCTCAGCAGTGACATGTGAGTAATAGTGTGGGAATACCTGCCTGCTGCCTGGGTGTTTTTAATATTTAGCTTCCTTTATGAGAAATATCCTAGTAGAGAGTGATGGCAGCATCCTCTGACTGCAGGAGGATGCTGCCACACCTCCTCCCAAGGCCTGACCCTTGGCAGAACCCCTTTGCTAGCACGGCCCAGTGTCTCACTGAGTGGCAATCCGTGTTGGATGCAGGCGATGTTCCAACCAAGGGCACTTGGTGGGACTTTTCTCCTTCCTTGTCTGTGTTCACTGGCAGGTTCTACAGCTCCTGCCCTCCCTGCCCATCCCCAGGGCCTGGCCTGTCACAGGGCAGGCTGAGGTGGCTCAGTGACAGCTGAATTCCACAGTTCAGTGTGGGAGAGTGCAGCCTGCAGCCCCGTGTCAGCAGAGGGTCTGCTCTGCTCAGCCTTCCTGACAATCAGCCCGTGCTGCTGAGCTTGGCCTTGCTGAGGGCTCCAGCACCTTCAGCAGCTGAGGAGAACAAGTTATCATCAGTGCACATTAGCCCAGGCAGGTCTGGCCAACATGGCCATTGAACAGCCCCGAGGTTTTCTGGGGCCATGAGAACTTTTTCCTGATTAATTGTGGTAGTTAGAACATAAGGGGGGCTCCCTTAGAGAGCACAGTTTATTTTCCTGAAGTACATGAAGGTCATTTGGTTCCTGAGGTCTGACCCAGATTTTCACAGGATGGTAGGCTTGCAAATCTTGCAGTGTTTAGGGACAGACAGAGTATTTTTCATCAGAACAGTACATCCGCTTTTAATGAAATTACTTTCATTTATGTGTGTGCATAAGTGTCTGCAAGAGCTGAAGGTCTTGGAGGCTGCATGCACTGCAGAATGCTTGCATCAGCATCTACATGTAGTCTCCATATAAAACTTGTGCTATAAAAACTGCCAAAGAAGATCTATAGTGTTTGCTTTGGGTGGGCTCCAGTTTCTGCTCTACCCTGAGAACAAGATTGCAAGAGAGGGAGGGGATTGCATAGCAAATTAGTCCTTGAAATGCAGTGAACTGTAGGTCACTTTACCACCAGGCCATTGTAATTAAAAAAAACTTAGTCCTTTTAAACTATTTGTACCAAGGGATCCAAGCTGGGAGATGCATGTGATCTGCAGCACATCTAACAAAACTCTCTTCAGTGTACTTGGCCTTTTCCATTAGAGTTCTCCACAGAGCATTTTGTTTTAATAACTATCCAAGTCATGATAATAAGTAAGTAAACTTCATCTGCTTTCTCTGACATTTCATTGTGACACAAAATAAGTGTTCAATGGTGATTTATTTCTGGCTATGGAAAGACAGAGATATTTGTCTTGGAGAAGTTTTAAAAAAATCAGCTTGGACGGAAATTACAAATTTGTTAAGAGACTCTTTTGGGTTTTAGATACATACCTACTGGGTATGATATTTTATTTAACTTAGAAACCAGAGTAAATATTACAACTAGCCAATATTCTTACACTTCTATTGAAACCAGCAGACTACCAGTTGTGCTTGGGGGCAGCAGTGAAAATCATTTTGAGCGGCACAGAAATGTTTTGTTCCGTGTGCAAATAACCCTGTACTACTTTTTGAAAAGTTTGTAGGCAGCAAAGGCCGACATTGAGGAAAACCAGAGGCAAAACCTGTCCAAGGGCACCTGGCAGTGCTCAGTTTTACCACTGCATGGGCATCCAACCTTTAATGTTTCACACCACTGCTGTGCTGGCCTGCTTTTATAAAGTGCCATAAAACCCTTTTGGCATGGTAACTGCTCTCTTTGGTGACCTGTGAGTCTCAGTTTGGTCTTTTTTCAGACCTCCACATATTGGATTTTGGGTGTATGGGGTTCTGAGCAATCTATGACTTTGAGATGCTCAGAATTCAGACTGGCCACAGCTCACAAATATGCTCAGACGTCTCATGCCTGCACTTAAAGCTAATCCATGGCTCTTTGCTTGCATCAGAAAGATAAATACAGATATTTGGGAGTGCTGCAGAACAGACAGAACTTCCCTGCCTGTGTCAGAAGTGACTTCACCACTTGCTGGTCCAAAAGGGAGGAGCATCCTAGTTTTCCTTCAGACTTTGGGTTTTCAAACTTGTCAGGAGTGCAGATTATTTGAAAATCTACATGAATATCCCAGAAAGTTGCAGTTTTTTGCCAGCACATGAAACTTCAAAGAGCCAGGGTGGCTGCTGCCAGTACTTTTTTTTTTTTTTTTTTTTTTTTTTTTTTTTTTGCCAGCAAGGGCACCCAAGGAAGCTGAATTTGGGAATTAGTTCTGCAGAGATGTCTCCTCTGGTCCATGCCATAACATGCTATGTCTTTGACATTGTCTTTTGACAATGGAAGTAAATTCTGACCTTATCTGTAAGTATTGCTCCTGCTGAGTGATTGAGATTGATAATAAGAGCCTGACATTTTTTCACGGTTAATTAGTTTAAAATGAGAATAGCTCTTGTATTCACTGCTGACTATCAGAGGCAATAATTACAAGAGTGTTTTGTATGAACAACCCATATCCTGTTACCTTGGGCTGCTGCTACCCAGCTAAATGTTTCAGGAAAGACGATTTGCTTTTCATGATGATCAGTAAAAATAGATTAATGGGAGGGTTCTTCTCAAAGGGTAAAAGGAGGGCAGGCTCCTCCATGCAGCTCTTGTCATGTGAGTGCATGTGCAGAGTGGAGAATGCTGCCCACAGACTGGGGTTCGCTGCCTTTCTGGCTTTGTGATGTGAAGGCTTCTTTTCCAGGAGAGTCTCAGCAATTCCCAGGTGAATCCCATGTCTGTAACTGATTAAAAATAGGTTTTTTTGCTCTTTTTGCTCTTAAGGTTAGACTTAGGGCTGCCAGATTTCAGAGCAGAAACAAACTTTATTAATTGGGCAAAATAACAGAAATCAGACCCTTCATCTGCAATGGAAAAGGAAATATACCACAAAAATGTAAAACAGAAGGATGTAACTCTCTGTCCAGCCTCGTGGGCTTCCTATTACCTAACTAGTGAGATATTAAGGCATGCAAATTAAGTGATCTTCATTAGGTACAATGATATACTTGTGAAGGAATGCACGCCTTGGGAAGTTGCAATTAGAAACTGTATGGCAGCATATTTTGACCAGTTGCTAATACGTGTCCCAGTATTGTCATGAAATTAATGTAGATTAGCTAATAATAAAAATATATTTTCCATCCCCTGAAGTGTTTCTCATTTGGTTCCTGTGAGTGGTGGGTTTGTACCGGATGCTGTTAAAGGGCACTCTAAAATGAGGTGTTTTAGAGGAGTGTGTTTTGGTGCCAAGAGTTCCTGGCCCTGGAAGTAACTTTTGATAGAAATGCCATTTCACACTGGAATCAGTCTCTTAGGTAAACAGCACCAGAGAGGGTCACAAGTTATAGTTGTCTATATAATTGAAATAAAGCTGTCAGCTGCTTTTTATAATAGTTTTTTTTTTTCCCCTCCTAAATACAGTCAAAAGGCAAAGGAAATGGGTGAGGTGCTTTTATTGTTGAGTCAGATTCATACATCTTCTGGAATTCATGGAATTGTTCCTTAAACTGTACTGTATCCTTAAAAACCCCTGCATTTTGATTTAATCTAGTTTTGGGGAGTCTCTGAAAAAAAAAAAGGAGGACCTATTATACATTTACATGAAATGAAGTGAGTTAGCTTGGAACCACTGACCTTTGAGAAAGGAAGAAAAGGGAATATTTGCTTGTGATTGTCTCCCATACAGTGAGAGATCTGGGAAAGAGAAGTGAATTGTAGTCATCTGAGGTGTTTTTCTCAGCACTTGTTGCCTCTCTGAAAAAGGTGTCAATTTAATTAGAGTAACTTTGAAAGGAGTCCAGGAGATATAAAATAGTTTTGCCCCAGTTGTGAACGACATCCACTGGTTTCTCAGCTTCCCAGTACCAGCCAAGCTGGGACACAAGTTTGATGCAGTTCTGTTCACAATGATCCCATGGTTGGATTTAACCCAAGTTTCAGTTAAAAAAAAATAGAATTGTTTTGATCCCCTAACTGTCAACTGGTAGAGAATGAACGAGTCTTTCAAATGTTAATAACTTAATAAATAAATATAGGAAAAATCTAGGTTTTGGTGTTTTTTTTTTTTTTCTTTTTAATCATAGTCTTAAGACACTTCTAAATTTATTAATATCAAGAGTTGGCAAACAGAATATTTGTCAGAGGCATTTTTTGGAAGAGATCTAAGAACACTTAGATCAGTTTGATGTATATTAAAGTATACCTGTTCACAGCAGAGTATCATTAGGAATGAAGGTTTAATGTACTCTTCATTTTCCAGAATTGCATGGGCTTTTTATGAAAAAAAAATGGTTCAATGTGATGTACCTGCTTTGGGAGTTAGGAATGGCTTAGAATTTGAACAGAACTTTGAAAAATGTGTTCTGAAAACCTGTCCTCTGGTGCCTTTCCCACCTGCCAATCTCAGCTGTAGAGAGAAGAGAATCCTTTAAAAATATTTTATTTCTCAGACTGTCAAGCACCCCGTGTATATAATAATAAAAATTCCTTAAGAGCTGAACTGCACTTCCAGATTGTGTCTCTGCGGCTGAAGCTGGGATTTTTTTCAAGCATGACAGCAGTTCATTGCATAAAGTAGCAATTTCTCCATGCAGCCTTTTCCTTGAGGTGTTTGATATCACTCCTGAAAGCCAGGATTAAAGAACACTGACTGGTGGAGATAGGCAGTCCTTTTTCTGCACCTTCAGTTCCTTTTACACTGGGAACAGCCCAAGAATCTCTCTAAACTTTCAGTCTTGGTCATTTATATTTAGGTGTCCACTACTAAAGCTAGAGAAATTCTGATTTTCTGCACCTTAGGTAGTGCTGTATTCACACAGCAAATACATTTGGCTGGATGTGACATCACTGCTGATTCTGCTGTCCTGGAGAGGAGCCTCAGTGTGCCTAACCTGAACTGGAGCAAAAGGTTAGCATAAATTGCTCTTTTCCTTATTGAATCCAAAATAATTTTATGGAAAATCCTCTGGCCAGTGATACATCCTCTTTAAAGGCAGCTGGGTGTTTGTCTTGAACACATGTCTGCTTTCCTGGGACCTGGCTGGTTTCTGAAAATGAGATCCTCCAGAATTTCTTGCTCCCTTTCATGGCGAAAAACAGAGATTACTATAGGGAATGGGGTTTTAAAAAGCTCTTACAGTATCATCTACAGCTGTATCAACAAAAACTCATAATGTACAAATCACATGAGCTTCAGTGGAATCTATTCATCACTCTTGGCTGTTCTGCATCCCCTCAGCTAGCACCCTTCATAATGAGCTGCCCAGATTTCCATGGTGATTTGCATTCTATCTATAAGTAGTGAGGTCAGATCTTTCTCTTAGCTGTATCTTTTAGCTGGATATTAGATTGTAAATGCAAAACCACACAGGTGTGTCTCTGGAGGGGCAATTCAGCACTGAAGGACAGCTGTAGGGCAATGTGCATCTTTTGTAATCACTACTGGGCATGGAAGGTTTTCAGATGTTCTTTTTAATGCAATTTAGAGATCAAAAGGATGGAAAAGCTCATTTCTTAGCTGGTGTCTGAGGAGGTAAGAATTTGTGGCCCATCAGGCACTGAGAGGCAGAGGTGGAAAGCTGCATCTGCCTAATAGTTCATTTCCAGGCATGGAGAGTGTGCCCTCACTGTGTGTCCACTTTGGGCAATGCAGAGGAACCACCTGGGGTGGAATTGCCCTCTGAGAAACCCCTGGGTGGCACAGAGGGGGCACAGAACACCTTGAGCATTGCCTCAGGGCTAAGATCAACCCTTCCTTTTTGCAAGCCTGTTGTTGGAAAGTCTCGAGATGCATTGCTATGTTTAGACAGGGAAATTCATCTCATGCCTTTCCTTCGTGCTGACCTGCTGGGTAAATGTTACTGAGGGAACAAGGGGAGTGCCTTTATTGCAGACAAACACGGCATGAGGCCATACAGCAGCTCCTCTGCTGGTGATCAGCCCCAGAGGGAGCAAGTGGGTCTGGCACCCACTGAGCTCGTGCTTGGCAAGTGGGTCCACACCTAAATAGGGGGATGTTTCCTTTTGTGGAGTTAAAACTTCCAAAATCAGAACTGCAGAGGGTTTGCCCATAGTTATTTTCAAGCTGATGCTTGCAGGGAGGGTTGAAAATGGGGTGTGACTTACTGTGCATGACAAACAGCATTGCTTTGTAGCCACAGTGTGCTTTGAGGGAATCCAAACAACCTGGGGGTCTTCAGGAGATGAGATTTGGAATTGCTTTAGTGCAAAATTGTTCTAATTGTTTAGTGTTTCTAAAACCAATGATTAATCACTAGTAAGCAGTGTTTTCACCTGCACTGCTAGAGTGCTGGCTTACAGAAGGACTGAAAGCACTGCCTCCATTTCTTGCCTGCCTCTGGGTTTGGTGGCTCTGGGGAAGCTTGGCAGTGTTTCTGGCTGAGGATTCTCTGTTGCTTTGACCTTCTCACAGCCTCTCCCTGAAACGTGGCTCTCAGATCTCCCAGTGCCACTTTGTCACAGTGAGGTGTCTGTGACAATCCTTTGGGTCCCCTGGCTTCAAGGCAGAGGGTGGCGAGAAAATAATGAGGAGTGGGAAGGAGGGTTGGCACTAGGAAAAGAACTCCTTAATAAGGGATAAAAGAAAACAGGGATGGTGCCTCAAAACAGTGCACAGCACCCAGGAGAACTCTGTGGGGGGAACCAACTGAAGAGCAGAACAGTGGAGGGTACAGCAATATATAAATATATATAACCTCAAGGAAGAAACATTCTAGCAACATAACCATAGAAGGAACACAACTAGCCAACAGGGGAACAGAACTTAGGCTAATTAACATAATGACCTTCTGGGTAGAGGTTTTTAACTCAACCTAACTTAAGGAATGATAACAAGGGACTTGAATTTATTCCTGACCATTGTAAGCAAGAGCTGGCTGGCCTTGGGCCCCCAGAGGCCTAACTCCCACAGCTCTTGTCCCTGGTGGGCTCCTCAGCAGCCCTTTCCATCCTGTGCCTTCAGCTGGACTCTCGTGGTGCTCACTGCAGCCTCTGTAGAGGCAAGGATGCAGTTAGGTGAGGAAAAGCCTGTCCTGGGGAAGCACTGTTCTTTATTTCAGACACACCCGGATGGCAGGAGCGTGTCTCAGGACCAATAAGCAGTGCACAGGTGTATTTAGGTGCCATCCTTACCATCACTGAGAATGGACAAAGTTAATGTGTTTTCTGTGGGTCTGCTTTGGAATTTTGTTTCTCATTTCTCAGCTCAGACATGAGAGAGTCACCTTCCCAAGTCCTGTTATTATCTCAGCCCTCTTGAATCAAGTCAGACTCAAAGCTTCCCCCTTTGAGGCAGAGAAGGACATAAATGCCAGCCCTGCTCCTTTGCTTTCTGTCAGAGTGTGGGATTAATGTTACTTCTCAGTGAGTAAGGAGCACAGACAGCTGTGCTCTAACTGTGAAAGACAAGACCTTTCAAAAGTGAATATAGCAATTCTTGATTCTTCCATAGCTAAGAACATATTTGCCATGCTGGAAGTCCCTTGTCATTTTTAGCCAGCAGGTATATTAATGAATGACAGGAATAAGTATACTTACTGAGAATTCTTCTAGGTTTTTTTTTTTTAATGAAGTGATTCTGCAAAGTCCAGCTGCCACTGCATCACAAATGTGACTGTGCTGGAGCTCAGTTTTGTACAGATTTGTAGTTTCTAGGTTGCTGTGTCCTGAAGTCGTAAGGAGTTCTCTCCCTGCAGTACTCATGTAAGACTTATGTCTGGATCTCCTGCCAATAAAAGTACCTCAGCAACGTCTCTTGGCAGCTGCAGGTCTGTACTTCCTCCATCACTCCTCACAAAGTCAGTGCTTATCCCCTTGGCACTAAAGGGAGTTAAGTAATGAGGTGATAAAACCTGGCAAGGACTTGACTCCCGAGGCATGTCCAGGCCAGGGGGGTTAATTGTGGACACTAATGCTTCAGGACAGGTTTGCATAGAACACCTGCTAAGCAGTTTTAAAAATATGTACAGAAAGTTTTGTTGGCAAAACGCTTTTAGAAAAGTTCTGGTGGCTCTGGAGAAAGATTATCCAGATGTTCAGCTCAGGACTCCTGTGGCTTTCATTCCTGGCACAAGTCCTGGCTCCCAGCTGCTGCTTGGGGTGGCTGCAGTTCTTTGAGAGGTTTTGTTTCCTGCAAATCCTGTGCAGAGGTATTGAAATTTCAGGAAGTGTTCTCCAGCACTGGGCAAGAGCTGATGTTTGAATTTTGCCCACAGTTTGATCCAAGCATGTGGATCATGCTGGTGGAACTGGTGGGCTCTCTGCCTTAGCTTTGGAAGCTTAGTGGACAGATTAGCTGCTCTCAACCTTGTCACCTGCTAAAAAACCTGGATTAAGATTGTTACCAATACACTTGGGTTAAATCCTGTGTCTGGGTTAAATCCAGGCTCTGAAATCTGCTCCCAAGCTGCACACTTTCTGCCTCTGTCACAACAAATCTCCCTTCTGCTCATCTCCAGTTCTTGTTCCACTGCACTGTGTCTCTTAAGATTTATTTGTGGTGCCTTTTGTGTTCTAAGTGTGGGTGTTTTAGAACAGAATAAGTAGTCATTAAGTAGAAATATCTTTTTTGTATTAGCTGGGGCAGGACTAGCACTTTCCTGTCCAGGATCTTGCAGAGCACCTGGCTGCAAGGGAGGCAGGGTCAGGGGGGTGGCAGTGCCACCTGCCCAGCAGCAAGGGGACAACCTTGACTGTCTCCTCCATCATCCCAGCTCTGTGACCCCTCCCAACAAATTTACTGTTCACAGCATTCCTGGCATCATCTCAGGAAGAGTGTAGGATTTTAAATGTGGGCAGATCAGTGTTGAGGATAATACATATTCCTCTGCAAAAGCAAAAAATGTATGTGAAACACAGTTATGGATAGATCTGGAAATTGATTATCACAGAAAAAACTGAAAGGAAAACAGCAAATTGGTTCAATTATTCATTAGGCTTTGTCAGATCATTTTCAGTAAGAAAGTTAAGGAAGATCTCCAAGAAGCTTTAGAAAGATGATTTCAAATTTAGCAAATATCTAGAAAGTTAGAAGATGGGGCTGTTATTTGAGCAGCATTTACAGTGACTATATTTGTGATATGGAAAATCTTTCAGTCTTATACATGAGACTGGAATCCTGCTATCAAATTTCAAGATGAAAAATCCTTGAAATTCATATATGTCAGAAAGATTAGATTTATAGTTCTGACTGCTTCCTCACATCATTCTTTCTGTTGATATTTGTCTCTAAATCAGGTGCTGTAGCTCCTGTTGCCTTCAAATATGGAGGATTATCAGATTGGATTTCCTGCAATTCTGTGCTGCACTACAAAAGTTCATGTACAAAAATCTTAACGTATTTCTGATTAGGAAAGTTACATATCCTTGTTATCTAATCCTTCAGACTAAATAGCTTCAGCTAAAGCATGTTCTTTAACACCAGGCATGCAGGATGGTCTGAGCATAAATGGAATTAGAAAGTCACCTACTACATCAGTGTAAGTGTGCCTGCTGTGCATCATGGATCAAGTGCTCTGGAATATCATCCCTGAGAATGAATGGGCTGAACTCCCTGAGCCAAATTCATTCTGGGGACAGAGTCCCATTAGGCTATTCTCATTCCTAATGTGAATTTGGCCCAAACTAAAATCCCTATAAATCAGAAGGAACAGAAAGGACAGATGCTGTATCTTGAAAGATCCACTCCTCTGGAAACTGCAGCTCCCTCTCTTGCCTTTCATCCCAAGGAAGCAGATGGTTTCTCACTCACCCAGCTATGATGAAAGCACAACGGGTAAAAATAAAAGCAGAGGGCTGGATTCCTTCCTTGGCTGAGCTGAGTGTGGTGCCACGAACCCTGGTGGGAATGCAGAAAATGGAAATGAGTGAGAAGCACAAGCCAGAGATCTACAGGAGAATTTGTGTAACTTTTACTCCTGGCAGAGTGAGGGAGTGTGCACGTGCTCAAACAGAGAGCTGAATGCACCCCACTTTTACATCTTCTGGCCCTGGGAGAGTGCTGGCCATGATGAACAACCTCCAGGAAGCTGTGATTCTCCAAGTGCTGTTCTTACTCCTCCTCATGAGTAAGCAGGAAGCCCTCTAGCTCAGATTTTAATTAACAAGGGGTTTAATTAACTTTTTTTGGCTCTTTGATTTAATATTCTGGTATCTGTGTACATCCAGTTTGTAGAACAATGGGGGGAAAGTCTGCTTAGTCAAAAACCAAGCAGCAAAGATCTCTTTTTTCTCATGTCCTTTGTTTCTGAAAAGAAATATGAAAAGCATGTGGTAGCTGATAGTTCAATGCCAACCAGTGCTGACTTGACCCATTGAATTTTTGTAGAATTTGGGACTAAAGATCTATGGAATCTTTCCTGAATGCTTTCTGTGAGGAATAATTTTCTTTTTAACTTAGCCTTTTTTTTTTGTTTTTTTTTTCTACACTTCAGTGAGAGGGGAAGTAAACATAAACATCATCATAGCAGTAGTAACAGGAATAATAATAATAATAATAATAATAATAATAATAATAATAATAATAATAATAATAATGATAATACTGCTACAATGATTCAAGTAAACTGCTGCTCACTACATTTGTGTTTTCCTGTTCTTCCCCAAAGCGAAACCAATGAATTTGTTCACATCAAAGGGGGTGACATTATTCATGTCATCCTATGTCACATCCTGTGTGTAATCAGAGGGGACAACTCAGGGTAACTTATCCATTAGGACAAGGCAGGAGCAGAGACATGCTGATGGAAGAGGGAGCTTACACCCAGCTTTGGGCATGGCTGTTTGGAATCTGGGGATGACAGGAAGGCTATTTTGAAACTTCAGAGCTGAATTTGGAGATCATGTGCTGTAATTTAGATTGTCTTTCAAAACCTCCTGTTTTTAAGTGTGCTAATTGACATAGCCCAGTACTCAGACACTCACAGATGTATGACTCAAAGCCTTTTAATTATTCCATCTGCCATTAGTCCTGTTCTGGGTGCACTTGGTCACATGCAGGTGATGGGAGTGGGATGGGGCTGAGAGCTGATGAGGAGATGTGGTTTGAACTTGTGCTAGCCTTCATGCTTCTGTTGATCCAAAAAGGGCCCAATTTGTTCTGAGCTGCTGGTGACAATTTGTGATATAGTGCCTTGCTTTCATCCTTTTATTAGTTGGTAGTAGTGAGCAAAATGTTAAATCAATAGGTTATTGCTTCCAGCAGGCTAAAGGTTTCTGTATGGCTTTTGTAAGTTGTTAATATATGGAGCCTTGCATTAGGAGTGAAGCATGAGCCTTTGTTTGGAAGATAAGGTGTAAGTCTGGAGAGATTAGAGATCAAGACAAAACCCATCAATCTGCAGGAATGAGGGGTTTCTAGGCAGAGAAACTAAACTCTGGCTGAGGCCTGGAGGAACAAGAGCAAGGTAAGGAGTGGGGAGCAAGTCCTGGAAGGATGTGGAAGCACAAGGGCTCAGAGATGGTTGAGTGCTCCCTGGGAACAGCACCCAGCTCCTCACTGTCCCCTCTCTTGGCAACTGATGTCCCTTTCAGAGAAAACTGGGGGTCCTTTAGGGTGCAGTCCTGAGTTTCATGCCTGGGATGTTTTGATCTTGGAAGGGTTCTTTCCCTTCTGGAAAACAGAAGAACAATGTTTTGTAAATAGAAGGATGTTTCCATCTTATAGGAGGGACCTTCTTCTGATGTCCCTCTGGGATGAGCAATTGATTGAAAAGTTTCCCTTTGTGTTGCCAACCAAATTGGCCTCTGACATTCTGTATAGAGAGGAGCTCATCCCACAAAAAGCAGAACCCACTGAGCACTTTCTAAAGAAGCCTGTGTCTCTTCTGTTCGTGTCCCTTGTGACATCTGGAGATCAAAACATCCCAGGCATGAAACTCAGGACTACATCAGGGCATGAAAGGCAGGACTCCTGCTCATCCCCAGCTCCCTGCAGCCCTGCTGGTGCAGGGAGTGTTTGCTGTCACAGCTGGGCACAGCACCCTGTCCCTCAGGCACACCAGCAGGTGTGAGAGCAGCGTGTGAGTGGAGCAGGATTCCTGCCTTCCACATCCCCCCAGATAAGTCCAAAAACTCTCAGGAAGTCAGCACCTGAGCAGGGTCACATGTAATTATATCCATTTAAACACAAGTTTTGCCAGCCTAAGAACCTCCAGGGGGAGTTTCCACAGGTGCCTAATGGTACTGAAATACTCCCTGTGACAAGGAAGGTAGAGTTTAAATGCTGGGTGAAGCTAAGGAAAGGTAATAAAGCATCAGAATTTATTGCCCAGGGAAATTTACAGCCTTCAGCGGTGAAGGTCAAGTTAAACACCTCTGGAAAGGCAAAGGATTTCTGGGGAAGGGAGCCCCTCTGAGCAGTGCCTTCCAGCCAGAATATTCTGTGCTCCCTGTATCAAGCAAGGCCATTTTAGCACCTTCTCTTCCCAGTTGTCTTCTCTCCCAATGCAGCAGCCCACGATTTTCATTCTTCCTAGTAAGATAAATATTTTATGTTTCTGGCTGTTTCCTCTGATTTTTTTTTTTTCCATTAGTTTTGTTTCTTTCCTGAGCAGAGCAGAATGAAAGGATTGCTCTTCACACCTGATTTCTCTGTACACCTTGACATGCTTGTCTGGGTTTTTTTAAGCAGCGTTGTAACACCACTTTGTGACGATCTTGTGTGTGGTGATCTTGCAGTCTACACATGCCCAGTATTTAATACAGATTTCAGAAATAGTAAGCAGTGTACAAAAAGAATCTGATTTGGTTTTTATGTTTGTGATTTTTTTTTTTTTTTTTTTTTTTTTTTTTTTTTTTTTTTTTTTTTAATGCAGCAGATGGTTTCCATGCAGGATTAAGTCTAGATAGCAGAGCAATTATACTGTATATGTCAAATTTCCTCCTGGGTGTATTTATAGAGGTATTTCTGAAGCAGAATGTCTCCAGTCAGATTATTTAAAACAAACCAAACATCTTCATTGAGAACTAGCAGTAGGATTTGTGGACTCACATGTGTGCAAGAAAATACACACAGGCTATTTTGAGAATGGTTCATGTCTCATTTAGGGCTGTACGAGCTTTCATGGAATATCCTCTTGTTTGGCAGTAGTCAGATAAACAAAAAATTAAATAAAACTGCAGTGTATGAAATAGTCCAGTACTGATATTGAGGGCTTTATTTGATTTATAATGCATTTAAAGATCAGTAGAAGACCTCAGGCACTTGCCAATCAAATGAAGTTGTGAGAGTGCCGCTGCTCTGCTTTCCTCCTTGGAAAATGATGGGAACAAGCAGAGGCAGGTGAGTTACCAACTCTTAGGGAGACCTAAATTTATATTGTAATTCAGAGTTTGGTGCCTGAGGAGAGAAGGTATAAAGTTATTTTCCTCAGGCTGGAGGAAGACAGATACAGAAGAGCAATGAAAGATGTGCTCCCAGACTTTCAGGGGACGTGGTATTTGAGAGTACTGTGAACATATTGATTGGTAGACTTTAATACCAGGTTCAGTCATTTTTGCTATATTCTGCTGGGGATTTTTCCTCTTTCCTTTCTCTACTGAGTGACAGAAGCTGCCTGTGTCAGTAGTTGGGCACATGCATATTCCCCACGACGCTTGTTCATGCACTTCTACATGTCGCTGCTTGGCATTAATTTTTCTCTAAGTTTTTCTTTGGGTGTCTTGCTGTGTAGCCCAGTGTCTACCTCCCAAATGCTTTTTTGGCTGCTTCCATGTTGTGTGGTTTTGTTTTTTGGGGTTTTTTTTCCCCTGTTCCATCTTTCTTTCAGAATTGTGAACTTCTGATACGTGTTCAGCATTCCAAAAGTGGTTCCACCAGTGTGATGTAGGAGCTGAATGTGTTCACGGGCTGCCTTTAGAAGTTGGTTTTTTTTTTTTTTTCTGGAGAAAAGAACTTGAGGCAGCCTATGAATTCGAGGCTGTAAGTGCTCTGCCAGCCTCTTCCCTGGTGTCCAGAGACAGCCTCCAGCTGTCTGTCTTGGAGAGAGGCACTGTGCAGTGACAAGCAGATCTGCCTGGTGGGTGGTGCTAATGATTTCAGTGCAGTCTCATACTTGCTCATGATTTGGAAAGAAAGTAGGAGATGGCAAAAAGGAAACTTTCAGCATTGGTGACAGAAGTTATTGCTGGAAATTCCTCTGGAAGTTGAGGTGCTCTCAAGATTCTGCTCCAGCTTTAGCAAAGGTGTGTGCTTCTTTCAGATATTAAAAAGGACAAAAAATCCTTTCAAAGTACTGCAAACTACTTGGTTGTTATTGCAAAAGAAAAGCACTTTTCCCCCAAATGCCATTGTAATTTTCAATTAATTGCGTATGGTACTGTCTGAGTAATAAAGTTATTAAATATTGACTGATTCCCTGCTCTCCCACTGCTCTCAGTATATCTGTGAAGGGTTTCCCAGAGGAGCTTTTGACAAGCTTTAAACAATCAACCACGACAGTGTGGAGGAAAAAGTATTGTTTAGCTTGCTAATCTCCTAGCTCTTGTGTTTTCAAGGCGATTTTAGTGCTTTTATCAGTGTGTCCTAGTTCCTGTTTCCCTTTTATAATCATTGTGCTGGCTTTGGATGTTGACAGGCTGTGGTACCTCATGGCTGGATGGTCTGACTTAAAAGCCCTGAGACATCTTGTTCCCCAAACACTGCTCCTGCAGAGAGGTCCCTGCCAGTTTCCCAGGGCCATCCATATGTATGTATGTTTTTGGGTTTTTTTCCCATTATTTTGGTTGGCTGATATTTTTCATGTTCTCATTCTCCTCCTCCCAACAAGAATCTGCCCACATTTCCTTGGAGGTTTGTCTGCCTTCTGTGGGAGGATTTGAATATTAGTTCTTCATCTCTTCTGTGTCCCTCTATTTTTATTGCTCTCTCCTTTTGCTGATTTATGGCATATATGGAAGCCAAGATGCAGTAAAGGACACAAGTCATATAAAAAGGATGCACAAAGTTAATCAAGTTATTTTTACCTGTCCTCTGTCTAATATCTTGATATAAATGCAGATAATGCATTGGGTGATTGAAAGTGGAAGTATCTGTCTCGTCTCTGCAAAAGGTTGCCACATCTTAGCAGAAATAATTATCTTCTGCACAGCTGTGGTGATAATTATGGTGTTACAATGAGTGCAATTTTCTTGAAGTTGTTGTGCTTAGCAACAGACCTGTTTTCTCTGTTTTCCTAGATTCAGCTGATTCACACTGATCTCTTTTTCTTACAGGGATTAACTTTGGGGGGGAAAAAAAAAAGAAAAAAATCAAACTTGAGATGTTCTACAAATCACGCAGTCAACTTCCGTGTGTGTGGGAAAGCTGCAAGGTCAGAACAGCCAGAATGTAAGGGTTTGTTCTCACCCTGGGAAAAACAACTTTCTGGGCATGATGTCTGCCCTGCCAGACTGCTGCTTGAGTCTCAAAAAAGCAGCCATGAAAATATGTAATTCCAGCACTGCTTGTATGCAGTATGAATGCTTTATTTTCAGTGTCTTCACTTCTTTCTGTCTGGCTTTAACAGATAAAAGCCAAAGGCAAGCAAATGGCACTTTTCTGTTCTTTGTTAGTTATGGCAAAATACAAGAACTTTTTCTGTAGTCAACTTTTGAAATAGAATGTATTTCACAGTTATTTGCTGGTAAAATGTGCTGTCATCTTTACAATAGCAAGCCTTAGAAGAAGGAGCATGCCCAGGAAAAAAAAGGAGTTCTGAAATATGAACCTTGAAGGTATTAAATAAATCACTGTATGAATGAGTGAGCAGTCATGTGCTGTTCATGGTCAGCTGATCTCTGGCCCTTCCATGCTTCCATTAAATGCCTTTTACTTTGTGCTTCATTTGACAGTAGATGTCTGAAGATGGCATTAGGTAATTGACTGGCTGCTGTGTAAACCCTGGCAGTTTAAAGGAGTGCTGTAAAAGCTTTCCAAAGTCTATTCTACCATTTCCATTAGCCTCTGTAAAGTGTTCTGGTAAGATCAAGATGCATAAGATATTATATGTTAAATTATGCAGCCAGCTGCCCGACTGTGCTGCTGGAGCCTGGGGGACTGACAAAAGCTATTGTTAGGGCCAGCCAGAGGTGCTCCTTCCAAAAACCTCTTTTCTGTTGTTGCTTTTTGAACTTTGCATATTAATTTTTTTTCTGTGCAGTCTGTCCCTAAAGGCTGGAATTTAATTTTTTTTTTCCACAGGATGATTTCATTGATGGCACAAAACCAATTTAAAATAAAAGAAGCAGAGGACTGCATTTCCAGAGAATTTTTTTTTCTTGGAATTTATGCTTTTGTGGCCTCAAACAAGCTGAGTTTTGAAACTCAGTCAGAAGACAATAATTAACTGGGGCACTATTTGATAGAATCTTGAAGGAAAAGAAAAAAGTGCTTATTTGAAATCTGGATATTTTAGTAATTTAAGGATAATTGAGAATCTGTAATGAAAACACCCCTTATCACAGCAGCTCCAAGTGGGTTTTTAAAAAGGAACAGGCAATGAAGGAAGGATATATTGACATAAATGCAACAAGAAGAAAGGAAATGAGGTGCACAGCAAGGGCACCTAACACAAATTTGTTTCAAGCTTTATTTTGCCCCGTGTAAACTGAGTCCTGACTGCCCTAACACACAGAGCAGACTGACCAGCTACATCTCTTGTTTGGTGCAAGGGTTCTTTGCAGCCACAGCCCAGCTGTGCAGCTTCTTGTTGGCACTGCCTCTGGAGAGGAAAGCTTTATTGTCTGGAAGCCACAGTTCCCTTTCTACCTCAATTCTTTATTCACTATCCCACTTGAATGCACCAGTCTAGGAAAAATAAGATTCCTTCAGTGTAATTTAGTAAAGAATGAGTTTCTAAAGCAGAGCCAGCAGAGGGGATATTCAAGAATGTGATATGGAAAAGGAAGAGCTAAAATTCTTTGAATGAATCCTATTGGTCTGGTCTCTGTGCTAAACCCAGCTCCCTTTGAAACTTCACTGGGTTTATGTTTTCTGCTCTGCTGCTGCCCTCCAGGAACAGTGAAGTCCATTGCTCTGGGTCCTACAGTTTCAGGCTGGTGCTTCTTTTCCTTGAAGCCTGGTGCTGTTTGATGCAAATCCCTTTGTGTCCTGCCTGACTCTAACCTTGCAGCCCAGGTTTTTCCTTTGCTTACTGCCTACCGAGAGCAATTACCAGTTCCTGTCCCTGAATGCCTACAAGGCCCATGTTTCCTGCCTCCCGAGGCTGCCTGCTCCTCACAGGAGAGTGCTGAGCCCAGCAGCAGGTGTTGGCAGCATCTGCTGCAGACTGGCCTGACCCCATCAGCCCAGCAGCCTCCTGCCAGAGAGCTGGCTCCCATTTCATCACACACACTCCCCATCCCTGCAGAGGCACTCACAGCTCCTGCCCTGGTGGCACTGCCACGTGTCTCAGAGCCACCAGGCAGGTGGGCTCAGGCTGCTGCAGGTGTGTGCAGCAGGGATGGTGCATTTGTAAAACAGGAGCAGCATTCCCACTTGGGGAGGTAGTGCAGCTTTCAGGCATGGACTCACCTTTTGAATCCCCGTGGGTGGAGGATGCTCTGATCTGTGTTTCCCTGACTCTTTTTGCTGTTATTCAGTGCTGTGACTCAGGTCTATATCAGCTCTTTTTCTTATCTCTGCAGAAGGCCTGATCTTCAAAACGTTTTTTTCTATTTTGTTAGTTTTCTTTGAAAATGAAAGTATTGCCAGTCTGATTGCTAGTGTGTACACAGAGGAGCCTGCTTCCTGTGGGCAATACTCTATGCTGAGGATGTCTGATGGCTTTTGTTGTGTTTCTGCCATGCCTTTGTTGCTGTGCTGTCTCCCTGTGGCTGTGTAATTGTAAAAGGCAATCTGCTTTAGGTCCTCTTTTTCACAAATCCAAGTAACTTGTGTCCATCATTCTCCCTTTGGCTGCGGTTTTCTCAACAAATTGTGTTCCTAGAACCTTGAGATGGCCCCAAACCAGAAGAGTTTGAGCTCAGAAGGGGCCAGGTTGGCAGAGGGGGTTTGGAGAGGCTCAGGCTGTTCTGTGAATGCCCTGCTCTGTCTCTTGTAAAGGACCATCCCAAGCCACAGCTGTGAGTGTGTTTGTCATCCAGTGCAGAAAAAGGGTAATTAATGCTCCCTCTGATGAGAAAGACTCCAACTGCAAATCACTTGAATGACAGAGTCCTAAGTCTATGGAAGGGGTGTGCAAACCTTAAACTTCACGTGACCCCTCAAACCTTCCCAGCCTTTCTGACTTCAGGGGGAAGCCAAAAAAGAAAATGCCCCAGACAGCACAGTCTGGCCCATAGGACCATTAGAATGGCAGTAAAGTGTCTCATTAGACTTGTGACCCAAACCCTGGAAAATATTCCCTGAATCATTTATTTTTTGGTTACTCACATTATTCAGAAGGGAAGTTGTCCCAATAGATGGCACAGTAATCCCTCCTGGATTTCTGCAGGGAAGTGCATGTCTTACTTCAATGATGGCCCCTTCTCCAAAACCTTTCTATATTTTCTGCTGTCAAAAATATTGTTTGTTGATTGCTGATTTCTTTTGTTAAATTTAGGGGAGAGGCAATCACAAAAAATTAAGTGGGATGTAGTAGTAACATTATGTTTGATTGTCCTCCTTTGGAATTAATACTCCAGAAATCCTGTTTTAGTGGTTGTACTGCTTAGTGACTGAGCAGAAACTTTTAATGAGAAAACACTGCTCCAGCTGGGACCAGCAGGGCTTGGAAGGTGTGAGTTGTCAGACAGTATTTGCAAGGGGTGGCCTGAAAACTTTTATTGTCCAGGCAATTTTGGGTCAGTCATTTAAATTTCTGCATCAACCTATAAAATTTTCCTTGTTTTAAATACCCATCTGAATTCTGGTAGCATGATAAATCTGGAGGACTCTAATGGACTTTTAAAATATATGTGATGCGTAGCAAAGTGTTGCCTTCTCCCTCATTTATTTGTAAAATCTTCTGCATTCTTAGTAAATGTACCCTTGAGAGATTAGCTGAAGCCCGTATTTTTCCTGTGGGAGATGGTGAAAGGAACTAAATGGAAGCATTAGTCTGAATTGTAAAAAATAACCAGTTGACCAAACTGAACAAAAGTGGCCATACTTAATCCTGAATAATTCCCCAGAGCTAGTACAAGCATTCCATGTGCTAGGTGGAGCTAGCATGACATTTTTAAGGCAGCAATAGAGAAACCCAGTCCTGCTATAAAAGGACAATGTGTTTATATATTTTAGACCATTCACTACTAAAATTAATGATAAGTTTCACCCTTCTGCCAAAGCTTCTTTGTAATATTCTTTTTAGCCCCTGTTCAGATAAACCTTTTTAGTGCTCCTGGGTTAATGTGCTCACAGTGCACCAGTGAGTGTCCTGCAAAGGGGCTGGGACACAGAGAGCTGCTCTGGCCAGCTGGGAGGTGCTGAACTGACCCCTCAGGCACCCTGGAGCAGCAGCCAGGACAGAGGCTGTGTGCCTGGGCAGCAGAGACCTGGGGACACCAGAGTGCTCTGACCCCTGGGCTCCTCTGCAGTGCGTCCCTCCCTCTGTCACCCGCGGGCTGAGAGAGTGAAAGGGAGCACAGGGGCTCATCCTGGGTGCAGAAGGGGGTGGTGTCATCTCCCTGTGCTCCCTGGGGCCACAGCAGCTCCTGGAATTCCTGGGGAAGCTGGAGAGTGTCCAGGCTAGGACAGGGCTGGGGTGAAGCTTGCTGAGCCATTTCAGAACAGGGTTCTGACAGCTGCTGATTGAGACAGCTCCTCTGCAGCCCAGCAGGCGCAGGTCTCCCCTCTCTGCTGTGGGGTACCAGTTGTAATAGCTCACTCCTCTCTCCCTTTCTCAGCTGGGTTTTTTGGACCTTGCAGGTTTAAATAACTAACTCTTTTGTGCTCTGACTCCATCAGGTGCTGCCCAAGGCATGAATGAGCTCATGCTGCAGCTGAGAGACAGAGGACACCCCCAGCATGCAGGTTCCCAGTGCAATTTTGTGTGGAGACAAGAATCACTGCTCCCACAGTCTGCTAACTGCTTCTTGGTGCTGATTTTGGTTCCCTTTTCCCTTTTCTGCAGTGCTAATATGTTATACCCTGCAGATGGACATGCCTTGTGACTGGTGCCCAGGACAGTGGAGCCCAGGGAAGGGATGCTGCATGTGGGAGCAGCAGGGGAGGCAACAGCAAGGCAAAGGAAAGGTGGGGGTTGTCCTTTGGCTGCATATCAGAGATTTGGTCTCTACAAGTGGAACAGGAAGCTGGAGGTGTGAATCTGCTGGTCCCAGCATGGGCTTGACAGGTTTGTTCTGTGTTGCTTCCTGTGGGCTTCTGAACAAAAACAATATTTGTCACATTCTGGCAACTGTGTGGGGTAGCATCCTTTTAGAATTCTTCCAAAACTGTGTAAAAGTAAAACAGATATAAATACGAAATTGAACTCAGCTATAAAGTTTTGTGAAATTTTTGGATGAAAGGAAGAATTTCATTTCAGAGGCAATCCCCAGAAGGGAGTTGATGTGGGTAGGGTTCCAGAAGGTGTCCAATGACCCTGGTGTGTCTCCCAGTGCTGTTGATGCTGCTCCTCTGGCTTTCTGTGTCCCAGCCTGCGCTGCTCTGCTCTGAAGCTGATGGCACATGAGCTCCTCATTTGACATTAACTAGTGCAGCATTTCCTCAGGACCTCTCCTCACAATATTCCCCCTGCATTTGTGTACCCTGGTTGAACACGGTTGCCTGGACAGATCTTCCTGGTTTTGGGGTCTCTGTTGTTGCAGGCAGAAGCTGATGGGGACTAAACTGCATTTTGCAAAGCACCCCCCAAATAGGGATGGAATCTTGGGGTCATTTTAAAGAATGGGTTACGAACCTGCTTAGCCCAAAATCACTCATCAGCCAGACCAGAGGTAGAGGGAGAGCCCATGTTCCCCAGCAGCACCAGGCATTAGTTTCCTGTTTGCTCAGCAGAGAGACAAGGACCCTGGCGTAGGAAAGTCAAGAGATCTAAAAGTAGCATGTTCTTCCTACGACTTATCAGCTGTTCACAGCACATATGGCCAGAAAGGAAGCTTAAATAATTCAGTCTCACTCCTTTTTATCCCAGCTCAATTTAACCTAGTTGTCCTACAGTAAAGCTATTGCCAGTGCTCACCTTCCTAAAATACTTCTAAGCTTAACTTTTCCTGCACCAAGAAACAGAGGATCTACTTCCTGCACTTCGGGCTCTGTATCCATATTTAATCTTTCTTGCTGCATTTCAATCTCAGGAGAGTCTGTCTTTCAATACACAGGTGGTCACTTTGCTACAGCCTGTTTTCTCTTTGGCATCTTTTGGTTTTTTTTTTTTTAATTCATAGCTGCTAGTTTTCTATCATTCTTGAATCAGAAAGAATCTCCACCAGTCAGAGCCATGGCCTCCCACTTCTGACTGATGCCTTTTCTTCTTTGAGAGCCTCCCTTTGACTAGATTGATTTGTACTTGTAGACACCAGAGTTGATTTTGGCTATAGGGTTTGGCCCAGATGTCTCTGACTACAAAGGACGTTCAGTAGATATAAGATTATTTTCTAATGAACCATTCCTGTGGTGCTACTTTAATGTTTAATTTCTCAAATATATTTGGAAATTTCAAAGAAATTAAGGCTGACTTCTCAAAAGTAGTTCAAGTAGGAAGCTCTGATTAAAGTGAAATCAGCTAGTTTGTAAAAGGCAGCTCTGAGGACCTTATAATCCCCGGGCTGTCCAAACATGCTCTTTTGACTCTTTGCCAACACATTCATTGAATTCTGCAAACCTTACTCACAGTGCAAATACTTCCATTTCTAAATCACAGATACAAGGAAGGCTGTGGCATTCTAATGTCTAAATACAATAGAATATTTTCAAGCACAGCATAAATACTGATTTAAAACAAAACGAAAAACTCGTGAAAAACCACAATATGATGCTGATATCTTAAAGAGTCATAATCAGTAATGTCTGCTTCCAAAGAGGCAGAGTCAAAAGAGTGGGGTTTTGTTTTTCAAATAGGGAGTTTGAAAGGATATTTAGGCCTCTGATGCTTTTCCCTGCAGTGAACTCCCATCCTAATCCCTGTGCATCTCCTTGGGTAAACGCTGCAGACTGGTCCTGTGACGTTTCCCAGGGAGGTGCTGCAGCCTGGCAGTGTGGCTTGCTTGGATGCTAATGTCTTTTTTGAACTTCTGAAGCTTTTCTAATATAAATAAACCCAGGACTGATGCCTCACCAGGCTAATGTTCAAAACTGTCAGTGCTTTCGTTGCTCCTTTTGTTAGTTTGGCTGGGAGGTCGTTCCTGAGCAAGCTGGGTATTAAAGCTCAGTATTGTTACTTCCCAAACTCCATGCTCAGGAATTTGCTGTGGCACCTCTCCTCTGGCTGGAACCCCCTCACCCTCAGTCCAGTGGTTCTGAACTCCAGACATCCATGGGGTCATGGTGGGTGCTCAGTTGTTGGTAGGGGCTGATAAGAAAAGCTGAAGAGGGATTGGTGGCACAAAATGGGAGCTGCTCTGTTAGGCAGCCTGGAGAACAAGTTCAGGGAACCCTGGGCTGGAAGGCTTTGGCATATACCAGACACATTATAATTTGTTTGTAGCCAGCAAATTGTAATATTTTGTAGCTTGTAGGGAGTACAGAATTGGAGCTTCTAAAAGAAGCTTTCACCTTTTGCCAGATTTTAGTTCTTGGTCAAATTTTTCAGTTCATGTTCTGTAGAGGAGCTGTCCACCGGATGAGTGTGGCTCTTACTGCATGTGACAAAGGTGGGTACAAGGCTCAGGAGGGACAGTCTCCCTGCCTGTTGCTTACCCAGGGTGTCCTGGCTTCTCCCAGGGCTGCTCTTGCCATCGTTGTCTGCAGCAGTTCAGGTGCATGGGTTGGCCAGTGCAGTGCTTCAGTGCATGAAGTGCACAAGAGAAACTCCAGCCACTCCCATCACTCTCCAGAAGGCTGAAATGATTGTGCTGACACTGCTTTTCACACTGTGTGGAAGCCCTTTCCTCCCACCTGTAAGGGTTTTTCCATGTGACCTGAAGGATGAGCTGACAATAGGTGTATGAATGGTTTACATGATGTATGAACTGTTTACTCATCTGCCACAAACCAATAATGATCTTTTGCAACTTGGTTAACAGCAGGGGCCAAACCATTTCTTGGAAGATGGATTAGTCTTCATGCACTATATGAGTGCAGTAAAAGAATAATTATAAAGAGAGGTCAGATGTTGAATGTCAATAGAGCATGAGAATTTAGTAACATGAAGTCTGAGGTCAGTATTCTGGGATTTCTGAGCAGAGATAGCCACAATATTTACAGGACCCATGCAAGAGGGTACAGTTTCATCCTGCCAGGCATCCATCTCTCTTGCTCCTGCTTGGTTTTATTTTATTTATTTTTTTTTTTTCCAAAGTAGCCTTTTCAACTAGTGCTGTTATTTTTATGAGTCCCAGTAGGGTCAGCAGGCTAGCTGCTCTTGAATGTGCCTGCTGTCTCTTGGGTAGTTGCTTGTTTTGTGTGCATGGGCACATCCACCACCTGAGAGCTCCGAGTTTCAAAAGGTTTTAGAGTTGTTATTCCTCAGATATCACGTAGCAATACACTTGAAAACATGTTTCTGAAAGTTGGGAATAGTTATGGTCAGGTTTCTGACTTCCAAAGTTATTTTTCTTTTTTCTTTCTTTAAACCCCCACTTTGATGGTGTTTCTTACATTCTACATTTATTTATTATGAATTTAAAGTCTTTGAGAAAGGTTGTTTTGCAGTGTAGTCTAATTAGGATACATATATTTGGTGGAATATGCAGTTTAGTAGAATTGTGATGTGAATTTTTTGTCTTGCAGTTGTTAACAGACATCTTTAATGATTCAGTTTTCTGTAGTATGACACTTCAGAATAATGATGGCTTCCTTACACTCAAATATTTTTTAGAATGGTCTCATATTACACTAAATCAAAAAAATTCTGCCCTTGCAAACATATGCATAATTTTTAGTGACAGATCTGGTATCTGACAGAAAGATATGACCCTGCTGACCTGAGTTTCTCACACCAAATCACTCTGTTGTACAAGATGGAATAACTCAAATGAGCATTTGATCTTATGAATTTAATAGGCATCATTTCCTCTGAATTTAAAGTTGCTTGGTCCATCAGATCTTGCAGTTTAAAAAAGTAATAGTGCCTGTACACAGAATATTTCTATTGAGTGTGTTGCAGAGGAGTGCCTTTTTTCAGGACAGATACTTGTAGTGATGTGCTGATAGTCACTGTGCTGTGTTTGCATACTAATCAATGAGCTCAGGAAGCATTAAACTCGAGAAATCCTCAGCTATCTTCTGGAGAACAAATTTGATCTTTGATACTCAGGGGAAGAACTTCAGGAGTATAAAGCCTTAAGTGTCTCTGACTAGCATTTTGATTACTACTTATACATGTTTTGTAGGTATGGTGTTAAAGAGACTTTCTTTAAGATATGCAATGCTTAATAAAGACCATTTGGAACTAATTCACAGTGGTATTTTTTCACAAAGCTGCATGGCCTGGAAGCAGTGAAACATGCATTGCACTCATTTCATCAGGGGATCATGTTTTAACAGCCCCTCTGTACTAGCATTACAGGAAAGAAAGAATTTGTTTTGCTGTGATGCATTCTTGCACCAGTGGCAAGTATTTGCTGGTTTTGTGTTAATGGTACCTTCCCTTTCAGAATATTTTTCAGCAAAGCCTGAAGTTACAGGATGCTTAACTAACTTTTCACCATAGTAATTTGTTTTGGCTTTGTGTGCCCAGTCTAAAATCTCCACGCTGCTAATAGCTTTCCTCACGGTGTTGGAGGCAGGTATTGATCAGGTTAATTTTGGTGTCTCCATGGGCTTGGAGAATCAAAGGTGCTAACGGGTGTGACGCAGAGGCTTAACAAGGTTCAGGGCTTCACACCAGTTTGTCCTGCTCAGAAAAGCATTTTATCTATGGCAACAACTGCTACTGAGGGAAAAAATGACGATTTTTTAATAGGGTAAATCATCTGCTTTGCAGACTTCTGGGTTTCAGGTGCCAGCTGTTAGGGGGGAAAGGGAGGGAAAAGCTTGATGTGGGCTGGACTTAGTGGCATTGTTATTATTGTGTCTGTGACACGAAGAAGGACAAACCAGAGCATCCCAAGGCACCCAGAGGAGGGGATGAGGAGAAGCAAAGAGAGAACATGTGGCGTTCAGCTGGTGCACAGCCTGCTGGCCCCAGCCCTGCCTGTGGCCCCAGATGCTGCTGCCGGTCTCAGACCTGCTGAACTCATCACAGCTTTAGCACCTTTGGGTTTCAGTGCCTCAGCTTCTGGCTGTGCAGAAGGGACATCCTTGCTGTGTGACACCAAGGTGCAAAACTGCACCTGCTGTGGTCCTGGCCACTGCCCTGACTCCTGCCCCCACCAGAGAGGGACACCATGCTCCTGGGGTGTCCCAGGCCCTCTCTGCCTGCAGGAGACAGTGGCTGGTGCTGTGTGGGGTTCGGTGGGGCAGTGTGCCCCACGTGTGGCTGGGATGCTGGTGGAGGTGCCAGTGCCAGGGGCTGGCAGTGGGGCCGGGTGACAGGGCTCGCTCGGACTCCCAGGACAGCGGTGAAGCTGTCAGGCCTCACTCCCAGCCCCTGACACAGGGATTCCTACAGCTGCCCCTTCACCTCCTGACTCCTGCACTGCTCTCCTTCCCCACGCAGAGCTCCTGCCCGGGCTGCTCGGCTGCCCGCGGATGGGTGAGCCCGGCACTGAAGCTGCGTTTGCATCCTCAGCAGGCACAGGCGAGCAATGTGCCTTTAAGACTAGCAGGAGAGCAATAGTATCTCCCTCCCTCCTGTTAATTGTAGCATGTTTTCAGCCGTGCTTTCCAGTCACATTCGCAGGCTGTGAGAGGGAGCAGCGCTGCCGCTCGCCACCCGAGCCCGTGGTACCCGCAGGTGATGGGGCAGCGCCCGGCCCCGCAGAGCCCCGTGCCCGGAGCCGCAGCCCGGCGTGCCTGAGCTCGCCCGGCACTGCTGGGCTCTCCACATCACTCCTGCTCCTCTGGGGTCCCTCTCCTCCTCGCCTGCCCGGCCGTGGCCTCCAGCCGCGGGGTCAGACCCTCCGGCCAGCCCACCCTCGCCGGGGCTCCTGCGGGAGCTCCGAGCGGAGCCCGGGGAGCTGCGGTGGGTGATGCAGTGGGAAGGGTGTGCTGCCTGCCTGGGGATGCTGGGGGCTGCCGTGGGATTGCCTGGCTCCCTGAGCACAAAGTGACTGCAACTAACACGAGGTTGGGACTACTTCTCGGAAGATGCCCTGCGTGCCTCCAGTCATTCCCCTCCGGCCTCACCGCAGAATATTTGGAGTTGCTAGCTTTCTCCTGCCGAGGGGGGACAAAGGCAGAGACCTCCAGAGGGTTAAGAGCATCTGCTTTTACGCCAAGTGTTTGAGCAGGAAATAATCTGCAGAGATACATGTGCAGCAATTCAACTGCTGCTGCTCTCTCAGGCTGCCGCTGCTGCAGTTCGGTGTGTGAGAGGAGCCGTGCTGCTCGCAGAAGATGCTCTCTTGGTGTGTCCGAAGCTCCCGGCATGGCAGCAGAGCCCCGGCTGTCTGAGCTGGGGTAAATGTCTCCATCCAGGAGGAATTATGTTGACTTGCTGGCTCTGTCGGCTCACGGAGGTAGGTGCTGCTGCCTGTGCAATATGCCGTGATCTTTGCCGGGGGGATGCAGCCCTCTCCTCAGTCTGGGGGATAAAATTTTTAAAAATTTTTCCGTGGGAACAGGGCTTAATTTGCAATCTGTAATGCCAGACAGAAAAGACATGTGTGATTTCTTTGTGTGCAGCAGGGAGGAGAGGGCGAGGGATACCTGAGCCATACCTTTTCCGATGGGCAATAAAGTTGTTGCACCAAATTGAAACAAACTACCCTGTGTCTCAGCCAAACGCACCTGGGAGCTTTTACTCCTTCCCGCTGCATGACCTTTGGAGGAGGTTGGCTGCAGAACGCTGGGTTGTGCTTCGGTTCAGAAACTGGGACACAGTGCACTCTACAGGTCCCTCCGTTCTGCTCCCGCAGACCTGGGGAGGACAGAGGGCACCCACACGGAGAGGGAAAATGCTCTTGACAGGGAGCTGCTTTTTATTTATTTATTTATTTATTTATTTTTATTTTAAGAAGTGAAATGACGCTAAGAGTAAGAAAAACAGGTGATCTTCTTCCCTGAGGAAGAGGGAATGTTGAGGTTGATCTTGGTGTTCGGAGGTAGAGAAGGAAATTTGTTTTAGAAGCAGCAGTGTATGAGTCTGGGGTTTGTGTTTTGCTTTCCTAGCCTTGTGGAGAGGAGTTTTGTTCAACTCCAACTACTTTACCACCCAGAATCTTTGCTTGAGGATTTTTTGCACCAATACGTGGGAGAGAAAAAAAAAAAAAAATCTGTCAGTGCCATCAAATTTACTTAGGCTTGCTTTGAATGTTGCCTTCTTGAGAAATCCCTAATAAAATCAACAGCCACTAATACTGTTGCCTTCTCACCACCGGGGCATGGTTTTTTGGTTTGTCTTGAGACCTCAAGTGGGAGCTTTATTCTGTAAAGATCAAGCTGAAAGGAAAGTGTCCAGTTTTCTGGAAAAGCAGGGCATTGATTACCTCTTTGATTTTGTTGGCCTGGTTGACCCCCATATGTGGATTTTCCTGCTGGCTCCTGGGTGCAGAGCCTGCCAAGGAAACCTGGCTGTGCAGAGGAGGAAGGTGCTGCCTGGATGATGCACCTGCATGGCACGGAGAGAGCTTTGTGTTTGTTCCTGGCATTGCAGAGCCAACAGTGCCATTGCTGAGTAACAGTTTCAGAAGTATTTCTGTGGCATGCTGGCAGAACAAATGTGTCATTCATGACTGCACTCTTCAGGAAAAAGAGCAGCACTGTCATCTGCACTGTAAATCTCTTTAGTCATGTCTGTTTTCTTTGCTCAGGTAGCAACACATTCTTAACTGGAACTTGTTGCTACCTGAGCATTTTTGTCAGAGTGTTTGTAATTGCATCCTTGGATTCCCCAGGGCTGTTGTGCTGTGTTTGACTCAGCACTGACATATCTCACAGGGAAGTCTGGAGTAGAATCCCCCCCACTTTGGGTTTTTTGTTTGTTTTTCTGTAATTTGGGCCCAAATGCAGTCAAGAATGTTTCCTTCTCTTTTTGTAAGAACACGATGCCTGTGTGTCCTCCTCTGGGATCCTGGAGAGAAGACCTCTTCTGCTCTGCAGGACCTCTGTGCAGGAGGAGAAGCAGAAGTGGGTCTGGTGGATTTGTTGTTGTGCATGAATCAGGAAGCCACAGTCCCTGCCAGGGATGGAGGCTGTGCTGATACCTGGGGAGCAGCTGCTCTCTCTGTCCTGAGAAAGAGGATCCCTCCTTACCCACATCCTTGGTGATATCCAGTGCTCCATAGCAACGCTTACTTCTCCCACAAAGAGGAAAAAAAAAAAATCTCCTAGCTTCACTTGGAGTGGTAAAAACACAAGTGTACAAACATTCAGTGGAGTCTCACCAGTGTAGAACAGGTATAAGGTCATCTGAATGACTTCTTTCTAGAACAGCACTTATAAAAGGTGGTAGCATTAAGTAACATCACTGCCTGTGCAGGAAACACTAGAAAAGAATATATATTAGTCATCCCATTTACTGCTGTTTGCACACAGGCAGAATGGTGATTAGAACTGGCTGAATCAAAGCAAAATGGTTCTTAAACAAGATTTCAAAATTCAGAATTGGGTTGGGCCCTTGCTGGCCAGCAACTATTTTGGTCATCTTTGTGCCTCTGTCCCAGCAAGTGTCTTTTTCAAAAGGTTCTTCCACAAGAACAGCAAAATGTTGGGGTGTATTTCCATGTGTTTTGTTCTGAAGAAGTGGATGGGAATGTCTTCCTTACAGCCTTACTTTTATCTGCTCAGGAAATCAAACCAGTATATTTCAACCACTGATTATTTCTGAGCAGCCTTTCTGGTCAGCAATAAAGTTCTGCATTAAACTCCAATCATGGGGAAGTTGAGAGCTATCTCTTAGAGTTAATAATGGTAATTTTTAAAATTGTAATTTATTAAATGGGGACTGGCCAGCATTTTGTGCCACATGTTCTGTGCTGGTCACCTTCCTCTGCCTGGCAGTCACATTCTGCCCACCCTGGGGACTGAGGGCAGGGGCTGCCCTCTGCAGCAAGGGGCTGAACTTGGTGTTCTTATGGGCCCAGTGGTGACCTGGCAGCAGGGATATGGGGTCTCTGCAGCTTTTTCCTTTTGGAGACAATGCCTGCCCTTACCCATGAGCTCCTGTGCCTGCCCAGCTGTGCTGGAACAGCTGGAATCTTGTGCTGCTCATCAGTCACAGGTGGTGCAGGAGATGGGTGACAGGGCACAGAAATCACTGTTTCCTAGGGGGTGATTTCTGTAGGGGTTTAAAGAAAGGCCTGTCGTTGGGTACCTGCACTCTGTCAGCAGTTTTTATGGTTTGTATGCTGCTTGTAAACCAGCTACAGGTGAGTAAAGCCTGTGGTCCAGAAACTGTGAGTTGGAGATAAAACTGTTCCTTTCTGAGAGTGCCTGGAGTGCCTTTAAGAGACTGTGCTGCTGAATTTGAAATCTATCTGGCTTTGTATCACTTATAAAATGCATTCACAGTAGGTGGTGGCATCAGTCTCCTCTTAGTGAATGCAGATATTTATATGATGCAAAAGGTTTTCTCACTTTGCTGCATTCAGATGATGACTGGAGATACCATTCTTGTTAGATAAAAAACCTGAGCCTGACTTTAGAGGTGAATTCAAAGAGCAATTTCTATTTAATATATATATAGCGACAAACAGGAACAAAGCTGCTTAAGGAGTATTTTAATGATGAATCATTATATTGCTCTCACCAGTCTGGAAGGCAATAAAAGTAAAAATGGAGTGTTCAGATTTAGTTGCTTAGAAAATGTACAGAAAGGGACCTGTATGGTAGAGAGAGTTTTACACCACATCAAAGAAATGTTTTGAAGTGCAAAATTATCAAATGACTTTCCAGCCCAAAGATGAGGCAGCTGCCTATTATTTATTGTTCCAGAAGGTCATTTTCTTTGGTTGTGACTAACCAAATTTAATAATTTATTGCTTTTTTAAAAACCCTGACTGATTCCCCCCACCCCCGGATCAGGACAGATGCTGTCATAACGCTTCTTCGATGCCATAATTTTTATTACCAACCCTAATTAAATGCTGTAACTTCTGAAAATCAGATTAATTTCAACCATCAACCCAGTGTAAATGCTGCTATCATCAGAGATCATAAAATGTTCAAGGCACCATAATTCTCCTACGTAGCTGCAGTGGCAAGTGTCCAAGGATCTGGCTACCTTTGTTCAGCTGACACAGGCTGAAATGTGTACACTTCTGAGCAGTGCAGCATGAACAGAAATGTTCCTCAGCTGTTGAATTGCACATTCCAGCCATAAGTCAGCAAACATTAGGGAAATGGCATCACCCCCCACCCCATCACTGTAACAATCCTTCTGTGCTATAAATGTTGTATGAATTGGGTGGTTTCTATAATTTTGTGGTTTCAGTAAAGGGGAAAACAGAGGTGGGAGGTTGCTGCACAGCAAAGCTGCACTTTATTGGTGAGCCAGGATGTGATACAGGTTAACCCCACTGCCAGCCAAGATTTTTCCATCCTTGGGCCATGGGCCATGGATTCAAGCTGCACAGTAAGTACTTCAGCTAATTTGCTCTACAGCCAGGGCACATTCTGATCATCACTTTGATCTTCTGGACAGCAGGACATGTTCTGTAACTTGGCTCCTTTATGACCAATTTCTCTATTTTGAGGTTTTTTTTCCTCCACAGATATTAGGTAACAAGTAATAAATTCTGACTCCAACTCGAGCAGTGGCAAAGTTGGTCTCCCTGCTCTGTGCCAGCTTTATTTGTTAGGTGTGATGGTATGGAAGACCTCAGTGGTCATTTCAGATGGAATTACCTGGCTCTGACAGACAGAAGGGCATTAATCTGACACTGGAAGCATTTGTGATGGAGCTTCATGTTTAGGTTTTCTTCACAGCAGAGAAAAAAGTGCTCTGAGGGAGCCATTACCCTTGTCTACATCAAGATGAGATGAATTGCTGGCCAGAAATGCCCAGCCCTCTGCAGCCCCATGGATGGAGCCCGTGGGACTGGCTCAGGGCTGGCTGTGGGGCTGGTGGCAGCAGCCCTGGGTGAGGTGAAGCTTTGGGATCACAGAATCACTGGGTTGGAAGAGACCCCAAGATCATCAAGTCCAACCTCAACTAAACCCTGGCCCCAGTGCCACATCCAGGCTGTTTTAAACACATCCAGGGATGGTGACTCCATCACCTCCCTGGACAGGGGAGGTGATGGAGTTATTATTCTTTCTGTAAAAAACTTTTCCCTAATATCCAGCCTGTATTTCCCTTGGTGCAGCTTGAGGCTGTGTCCTCTCCTTCTGCCAGAGCTGCCTGGAGAAACAGCCCAACCCCACCTGAGCACAGCCATCTTTCAGGAGGTTGTAGAGAGTGATGAGGGCACCCCTGAGTCTCCTTTTCTCCAGGATAAGCAACCCCAGCTGTTCCTCACAGGGTTTGTGCTCCCAGCCCCTCAGCAGCCTCACTGAACCCACCCTGCAAGAGCAGCTGTCTCAGTGCACGTTCAGCAAACCACCAGCCCCACCTGGGATGCTCCAGGCTCCTCTGAAGGGTTTGGAGGAGGATCTGAGCCTACAGGACTAACTCTGCCCTGCTGAACAGAGTGATTTTGTCAGTCCCTGTGAGGGAGTGGGGCTGTGAGGCGTGTGCTGCCCTTTGCTTCTGAGCAGCCCCACGAGCAGCTGCTTCATGTTTGTGCTCACTGGGACCCAATATTGCTGCTTGATTCTACAAAGCATCTCCTTGATTGGCACTGCTGGTCATGCTTCCCTGTGGGTCTGATTTTCTGAGTTTGTGAAATTTTGACCCCGATTAGTGGCTGATTCTTCTGTGAGAGAAGGACTCCTTTCAAGGACAGTGAAAAGTAAATAAATCTTCTGTCTTTCAAAAACACTTCTAGGTTTCTCATAATAATTCTCTCACAGATGTTGTTTCTATTATTTAACCAATGAAGAGAAGTGTTGTCTTTTCTAACCAATTATATGGTTCCTTAGGGCAGCATGTTATAAAAACAGGCTGTATGAAAAATAAATTAGACTTCTGATTCATTTTCTACCTGGAGTCAGGCTCTTCCTTTTGTGTCCAACTGTGACACTTCCCCCTCCTGCTCAAAGGCAGTTTTATCTACCAGACTTGTACATTCCAGGCTTTATGGAGAAATCAAAATCTGTGCCAGTTACAGACTGATGTGGATAATACATGTTTGTGTCAGGGGGTGTCATGGATCTTCTGCTCCTGCCCACTTCCCAACACCTTGATTGCATACAGACAGTTTCTGCTGCACAGAGAAGGCCAGCAGAGTGAGATTTGTGCCATAAAGAAGTTTAGACTTGAGATTTACCCAGCAGGCTTGTTTCAGCCCAAATGTGGAATTTTGAGCATGTTTTCATGCCAAGAGTTACAGCATTTGACCACAATTTTTCTTTTTCAGCTTATGTGGCATTTAGGAAGCTCTGGGCAGACATATATGATTGTAAACCAGCTATTGCTTGCAAAGGAAAAAAAAATGCAGAAGCATATTAATTATCCACACTTTAATTTATACAGTGGTTTGCTCACAGTTATTGTGGACATTGTTATCTGGAACACTGTAATGTTAATGTCTCTAATGGGGGATATTGTATGTCTACTGAAACTCTTACAGTTATGGATTAAATTTAATATACACTCCCTTTGAAAAAGCCTGTATTTTTATATTTTATGGCACCCGGTGCTATGCACTTGGCTTACAACAATAAAACAGCTGAATGCTGGAATAAATGTACCAAACATCTCTCTTGTCTTGATAACTTACCTGCTTTTAAATGTTAATCATCTCATTCTCTATTTTCTAAAACTGTGTGCAAATATAAAACCTCATGTAAGCAGGCAGGTCTGAGCACTGTGGTGTGAATATGGCAAATATTCTCTAGCAGATCCTTGGTATCATCCTGGTGACACAGGCCACAGAAAATTTCACCCAGCAACTTCTCCCTGCTTTTCAGAAGAATATTCAGGCTTATGTAAAGAGTGCAGATAACTGGATCTCAAAGGTATCCTCAGGATAGCTGTTTTGGTGAGTAATTATTTCTGGTGATTTATAAAATAATAAATCCAATCTGTTTATTTTCTTGTTCTGTAAGTTGAATCATCTTTGTCCTTTGTCTGCTTAATTAAGGAGCCTGCTGGTAATGCAAATAATTTCCCATGATGTGGACAAATCATTATTCAGCCTTCTTTTTCCTGAAGAGATCATATAATTTAAACCCTTTTCACATAATCTGTTTTCAGGCACTTAAATTCTATGCATTTCTCTGTGCTTTTCAGCATCTTTTTGAGTTGTGGGCATTAGAGGTGGCTTCTCTGGGAGAGCAGAATGCCAGATTTTACTAATATCCTCACTGGCACCATGCACAGAAGCAGCATGACATTTCTAACCCTGCTCTCTTCAAACATCTGAACGTGTCATTAGATCTTGTAGCTCCAACACAGCCCTGGGACCTCGTGTTCCATTCATCTGCTCTGACTCCCATATATATTTTTAATTCTCCAGCTTTCAACATGAGAGTTTCCCCTTCTGTAAGTGGAATAGATTCTTCCCCACTGCATTCTTTGATCCTAAACAAGTAGATTTGTGTTTTATTCTGTTGCAGTGTCTGATCTCTGATGGGGCTGGGCATGTGGAGAAGACTGAGTTGTTTGACTGGGCTTGTCTAGGTTTGGCAATATTTATCACCTAAGCCAGTTCAGAGTTGCATTGGGCTGTGAAAGTTGTCTCTGTAGGCCCAGTTAAAAGCACTTCCATTCACTGATGGTTCCTCACTAAAATTACATCTTGTCAATTATCAGTGATTTTTAAAGTGTGCTGTAGTAATTTCAGATGATGATATTCTTACAGTCAGAGTGTGCTGTGTCACTGAGCTGTTTGCAAAAAACAACTTTGCTGATGTTCCCCACCTTCCCCTCCTTTTATTAACTAGATTAAAAAATTCAGGATTATTCAAATGCTGATTTGGGTTCCCATCAGATGCAGGTACAGGAGACCCTGCAGCCACAAGGATTTCTGTTGCTTTCAGGTTCAGCTTCCTGGTGTCCACTGGGTGATGTTTTCCAGGAGAGACTGAACAGGTTGCTGTTGAGGTATTCATAAAATCCACGACAAAGATAAAGCAAATTACAGAATTGGGTTTTGAGCACTCTTGTTTCACCATACTTTTCATTGGTTCTGAGGTTTCTGCTGGTGTTTAAATACTTTTTATTTTTGTTTTTCCTTAGGAGTTCAGTCCTCTAGCAATTGCTCTATGATGCTGTCTTGGGTCTCATGTCCAGGTGACCACTTACAATTGCTGGACTAACATTTGTGGCCCATCCAAGATGCTCCTGTCCAGCTCCTTGCCTCTTCTGTGTCTTTTCCTTGGCTTGGTCATATTTTTCCATTGTTCTGCCATTGAGATACTCCCCTTCTAGCAGGAACACAGAGCAAAATCTTGCTTCTTCCAGTCACTGGAGTGTTGTTTTCTGTTTCTTATCCCCTGAGTGCTCACCCTGGTATTTATTATTTATTTAGCACCCCTTGACCTCATCTCTGAGACTCTGTGATTCCACCTTGATTGCTTCTTCCTCTCTCTTTTTGCCACCTTCATTTTTCTCACAGTTTTTTCCTTGAGCAGTCCATTTGTTTCCTTGACACTAACAATTACTGACAGCCTGGTATCCTGTCTCCAACAGTGGCAAATAGCAGATGCTTAGAGAATAATGTAAAAAGCAGGGTGAGAATATAATAATCCTAATATATCCTGGCAGCAGTGATCAACATCATGTCTGCCTGACTGTTGTGAATGTGTTTAAGCACAGCCCAGTGGGGGTTTTGCCTAACACCATGTGGGTGAGGAAAGGACAATTTTATAAATTTTCTTGTGTGACTGCCTCTTTCCAAAAGTACTGGCCTTTCCTTGGGCCACTGCTTGGCTTAGCTAAGCACCAACAGCCACATGCTTTTTTTTGAGCCAGTCCTGAGGTTTATTCACAGGACTCCTTGTACCTGATCTAGCAGGAGCTTGTGTTCTCTCCCTTCTGTCTCCTTGAGATGGTTGCAGTGTGGCAAGATGAAAACTCCTTGTGTTTGGTTAGGAGCCCTTGTATGATTCCTCTGGTGTTCAAGCTCTGACTGGTTGCAATGCAATCTTGTAAGTGTTATGCTGAAAATCTATGAAAATCATAGCCCAAAGCAGTAGGAGAAGTTATGTGGAGGGTTTGGGGAGCTTTTCTCTCTGCATCTTCATGGTTGCTTTGGGGTTCGTTCTTTATTTACAGATTGTTTTTTCCAGTATTCCTTCAAATCTGAAACAAGGTCTGAACTGTGTGAAGGAGGTAGAAAAATGTACTTCAATGCTATAAATTCTAGGCTTGAAGTTGCATTTAAAAATGCCTCTGTTAGTATGTAGAATATATCATCCAGGGTACTGAGAAGCTGAACAAGATGAGTGGTGCTGCAGGTGTTAGACCTTTAATTTAGCTCCTGATGCTTCCTCTGTTACCATCACTGCTCCAGCATCCAACACCACAGCTTGATTCATCCTCATCTGATGGCCAGCCTGACTAATAGAATAATTTTCAGAGTCTTTCTTCACATATATTCTTTTGTGGTTGTTGCTTTGTACATTACCCACAAAATTTCTGGAGTCCTTGGAACTGCTTTAGGATAACGTGCAAAGGGCCAAAGGGAAGACAGGAGCACTTTGTTGACAGCTTTTCACTGTTTCACCTCACCAGGAAGGAAAAGGGTTCCTCTGTTCAAGTAGGTGAGTCCATAATTCCCTACAGCTCTGACTGCTCCAGTGCTTGCCCTGTGATTGTTGGGTAAGGCTGGGCATGATTCCTCCTGTCTATTTTCTCCCCTCTCCTTGCAGGAGCAGTGGTGAGCTGTGCCAAGTGATGCCTGCAGTGGCTGTAGAGGATGTTCAGAACAGGGTGAGGCACACAGTGTGCCTTTCCCAGATGGAGGTTTCCAACTTTGTGCAAAGTTGTGCGTGCCAGAGCTCAGGAGTATGCACATATGCAAATTATCTCGTTAGAAATTCAGGGCAGAAAGGCACACAGCTCCTTTGCTGCCACAGGGAGCTGTATCCAGAGACTCTGGGTGGAAATATGCCTCCTGATACATGTTTTAGTTCTGTATAAATCATCTGTAGGTATAGCTCACTCTATTCATTTAGCTGGTGGCACTGTTATTTAGGGGTGATACTGAACAGTCACAAAGTAATAAGGACTGCTGAGAAGAAAATATGTGCTAAAGCTCTTAGGTGTAATGCTAATTTAAATAAAACATGGGCTCTGTTGGGGCTGAAGAATATTTCTCCTAGAAATCCTAATAATATTTGAGCCACGGATGGTTAAAAGTTGTGTTTTTTTCCAAAATGAAGATGCCATGATTATTTAAGAATATTTTAGACTCCTTTTTAGGTTGAGTTGATTCATTCTGGTCTTAAATGAATGTTTTATTGGCATCTTAGCAGTAGGGACACCTGTGCTCATGTAATGTATGCAAATGCAGCCCAGCAGCCTATGCCCCTAAACACGATGGAAAGCACAGAGAAGGACTGCTCATCACACTGCCAAATCAGAGCATGCTTCAAGCTAGGCTGATGAGCAAGGGCATGTTAAGCAGATATTAGTTTAATGATTGTTAATGCAGATAGGGTGCATAGAAAAAGAATGTGAGTCTTTGTAAAAGATGGATAAAAAGAAACGTTGCAAAAAGAAATCTCCGAATTCTACATTAAGCCAAATTATAAATATGCTGAAGGTAATAGACATTTTGTCTAGGGGGTGTTTATTGTCCCCACTCTTTATTTCTCTGGAGGTTATTCACTGTGGGGACATTATGCTGTAAAATCCTTTGCTGAAGTGATAACCTTGTGCTACCTGCAAACAAAATTTGTTTAAATCGGAGTTATTGCTGCTATCTCACAGTGCAGACGCTTTCTAGTTGTGGTGTAAAAATTAGAACAAAGTGTTACTTTCTTGAAGCACTCATTTATAAATGTTAAAAGATAGGTGTGCATTTTTTTAATGTTAGATGGTTGGAATTTGGGTTGGAGCATGGTTATGATAAGAGGTTATTATGTTGACGGTTGAGGAACACTAAATGTCACCTTGGAATGGGTGCACAGAGTGTGGGGGCATAATACCCCAGGGATTCCTTTGGTGACCAGTCCCAGCTGTTATCATGTCCTGACCACGATTAAATGATTTTAAAGAACCAGGTATTTGTGATTCTTTTATGGGACACCTGGGGCTGAGCCAGTGAGGGAAATCTGTGAGCGTGTGGGACCCAGTGGGTGACTGGAGCTGCCACTGCCAAGGGACTTTGATCCCAGCAGGGACACTCTGGGCTGGTGCCAGTGTGACCTCAGGAGTGGCACCTGAAGGGTCAGACAGCCCCTGACTTCATCAGGCCATGGGAGTGCTTGATGAAGCCCTCAGCCTGAGGAACAGCGTTTCTTTTCAAAGTGAGATGAAATTCTTTAGTCTGTGGTGAGCCCTGAAAGTAATAGGTGCTATTAACTGGAGATTTAAACTTTGTCCCTGTCTGCTGCTGGCTGCAGATTTTATGATACTTCTCTTTTTATTTCTCCAGTTTGTGTTGTATGGTTTGTGTTGCATGGTTTCTGTTGCTTTAGTCTCTCCAGCCTACTTCTGTCAAAGTAGGCTGGAGAGACTTCCAACCAATTTTCTGGAGCTGCAATGGATGAGGTATGGCTTCCCTCTGGCTCTTTCATCTGTGGCAGGGCAAATATTATGTCTGCCTGCAGCACTTGAGTGAAATCTCCTGTGGGCTGGGAAACAGAAGGTGTGAATACTGTGTTAATGATGCTAATTTGGGAGAAGAGATACCCAGGAGGGCACACTGTGCTTACAGGGGTCTCTTCTGTTGTGGTTTGAGATGCCTGGGCTCATGTGACTCCTTTTCTATCTGTCCTCGCAGCTCAGAAATCGTGGTTTTAAAATTCACAGTTTTTAAAAATGTTTATCTTGGTAGGAGAAGATGACTTACAGTGATTGTTTTATTGTTCTGCCATGTAAACTCTTCAGTAAATTCATATATCACAAACCCATGAAATTATTTAGGTCAGAAAAGACCTCCAAGATCATCAAGTCCAGTTGTTGACTGATCACCACCTTGTCAATGTGGAACTAAGTGCCAAGTCCAGTCATTTCCTGAGCACCTTCAGGGATGGTGACTCCACCACCTCCCTGGGCAGCCCCTTCCAACAACCTCTTCTGTGAAGAATTTCTTCCTGATGTCCAACCTGAGTGTCCTCTGACGCAGCTTGAGGCCATTTCCTCTTGTCCTGTTTCTGGTGTCCTGGCAGAGGAGGCTGACCTTCACCTTTCAGGGGATGGCAGAGAGTGTGAAGGTCACCCTGAGCCTCCTTTTGTCCAGGCCAGCCCAGCTCCCTCAGCTGCTCCTCATCTGCCTCGTGCTCCAGGCCCTTCCCCAGCTCTGTTCCCTTCTCTGGGCTCGCTCCAGCCCCTCAGTGTCTTTGTTGTCGTGAGGGGCCCAGCGCTGGACACAGGATTTGGGGAGTGGCCCCACAGTGCCCAGTCAGGGGGACGTCCCTGTCCTGGTCCTGCTGGCCACCCCGTGGCTGGGACAGGCCAGGTGCCATTGGCCTCCTGCCCACCTGGGCACCCCTGGCTCGTGTTCAGCTGCTGTTGACCAGCACCCCAGGGCCTTTCCCACCAGGCCCTTTCCAGCCCCTCTGCCCCAGCCCGGAGCTGCAGGGGTTGTTGTGACCAGGGCAGGACCTGGCTGACCCTCACAGCACTGGCCTCAGCCCATGGACCCAGCCTGGCCAGATCCCTCTGCAGAGCCCCCTGCCCTCCAGCACAACACTCCCACCCAAACTGGTGTCACCTGCAGACTGACTGAGGGTGCCCTTGAAAGATACTAAACAGGACAGGCCCAGCACTGAGCTCTGGAGAACCCCACTGATGATGGCCCCAGCTGCATTTAACTCCATTCCCCACCACTCTGGGGCCCCTCCATCCATCCAGTTTCTCCAGGAGAATGCTGAAGAACACAGTGTCAAAGGCTTCACTAAAATCTAGGCAGACAACATCCACAGCCTTTCCTTCACCCACAGAGTCACAGAAGGAGACCAGGCTGGTCAAGCAGCACCCGCCTTTCCCCTGTGCTGGCCGGGCCTGACCCCCTTGTCCTGCATGTGCCATGTGATGGCACTCAGATCATCTGCTCCATGACCTTCTCGGCACCGAGGTGGGACTGGCAGGCCTGTACTTCCCTGGGTCCTCCCCACTTGCAGGCATTGAGCCCTTGCAGTGCCTGTGCTCAGGACAAGAGCACTGCGGCCTAAGCTGTGAGAGTAGAGCCCAGTAGGGTGCCCTAGCTCTGTCCCAGGATTATGGCAACCTGCCCATGCTAGGACTGCTTCCCAAGCCCTAACACAGCAGGAGGAACTTGCACCCCAGAGATCCCTTCTGCTGCTCTTGTGTTTGTGGGCCAGGAAGATCCTGGAGGCAGAAGAGTTGTTTACGTGGCAAGACACTGGTTTGGCTCCAGACTGCCCAAGTGAAGCCAGATCTCAGCTCAGCTCCTGATAGCTGCTGGCCCACCACAAACTGTGACAAAGGTCTTTGCATGAGCGAGGCCCAGAACCCCATGGAACCAAACTGGTGTGGAGATGGGGTGCCTGTACCTCCCAAATACTGTCACCAGCAAGCCAGCATGGGAGAACAAGCAGAGAAGCTGCTTGAGCCCCTTGACCAGCTGACTGCACAGCTTCTGACAGGGCACGAATCCACCCTTCAAACCCATCACCAACACAACCATCCTTTCTGCAGAGATCAGAGTGTCTTGGCTATCGCAAACCCCGGTAAACGTGGGCCTGCAGACATGGCATCCTCACCAGACCTGTGAGATTTGAGAGCATGGCCTGGCTCACACTGCCTCGTTGGTCTTCACAGCTGGCTTTACTTATTGATCAACGTCTTCAGGGAGCGTGTGAGAGTGCTCATGACAGTGGCGACCGTGGCTGACTGGCGGGCGAGCTGCTCCACGGTCTGCTGGTGGCTCAGCGTTCTGGCCGTGGACTCCTCGGCGGCCTTCAGGAGGAAGGTGTAGTTTCTCACCACCTCCTCCACCTTGGTCAGCAGCTCTTGGCGCTGGGACTCCGAGCGCACGACGTACACCAGCCTCACAAAGGTCTCGATGAGGCTGCTTAGCACCTGGAAGCTGCTCGTGATGGCGGAGAGCATGTGGGTGGGACTCTTGTCGACGGCGGCCACGCGGCGGCAGGACGCCCGGAACTCCTTGAACTTGAGGGCCAGCTCCTGCTTGTACTCAGCCAGCTGGGAGATGTAGGGTTTGCAGTCCCGGACCTCAGGGCTCAGCACGCACTGCCTCAGGATGGTCAGGAGCTCGTTGGTGTCCAGCTGCACCTGCAGAAACCCATTGGGAAAGCTGTAGGTATGGCCTCGAAGGGTGTTGATCTTTGCCAAGCTGCCCTCAAAACTGGAGGTCCTTAAATCTATTTCCTGGGTCTGGCTCTCGTTGGGACTGCTGCAGGCTGTTGCATCTAGGACCTGAAGAGTTCTGCTCATGACTGGGACCATCTGATTGTCCAGCTTCATTCCCGGGAGTATCTGCATGGGGATGGAATAAGACAGCTCATCCTTCTCGCTCCCATCATCTGCAACATCGCATTTTCTGTAGTAGAAGCAGTACCGGATGGAGCAGCACTTCTCATCCTCCATGTCTTCATCCCGCAGCTCAGCAGGACTTGGATACATCTCCTCCTGGACAGAGAACACTGCCGAACCCTTCTGGTTCTTTTTGTCCTGTGCTATCTGGACGTAGGAGGGGTCAGCCACTCCAGAGGCTTCTTGGATTTTGCTCTTCAGAACAGGACAGAGGATGCTGGGCTCAGGCTCTTTCTGGGGGCCTTTCTGCTTGGTTGTGTAGATGTTCTGGTAGACATCAGAGGACAAGGATGTCCTATCAGTCTTATCAATTTCGCTGACACTGTAGCGACGCAAGAGCTTCCTGTAGTGGGGTGCAGCCACGCACTCCCCTCGGGAGGTGCACGTATTCAAGCAGGACATGCCGCTCTCCGCATCTGACCGGTTGTCTCTGGACTCTAAACTTGTAGATCGTATCCGTTTGCCTTTGGAAGGGCTGCTCATGCTTGTCAGCCTGATGGCTTCTACCTGCTTCTGCTCATCTGCAGCTTTATCCCTGCCTCGCCTCTCCGCTTCTGGAACCACCAGCTGGTTTTGGGGTGGCCTCATTCCCCTGCAGATCCGCTTGCAGTCACAGCTACGCCTTTGCTCCCTGGACATCCCTGGGACTTTTTGCACAGGACTGCTCCTCAGCTGGCAGCTGCAGCGCCCAGGGGCAGGCGGTTGCAGGTACTCCTGTGGTGGGAGGTCACCTTTGCTCTTTGGCTTGAGCAGCTCTTCAAGGAATTCCAGCTCATACTGCTTCACCTTCTGCAGCTGGGCCTGCCTCTCATCCGTCTCCTTCTTCAGCCGGGTGGGAAATGTTGCAGAGAACAGGTTCCTAAGCCTGAAGGGAGCTTTTGGGGCTTTGGGTTTAGCTGGGACATCAGCATCTTGTTGCGTTACCTCCAGGACTTTTTCTGCTTTTTTGGAAGGCACAGTGCTAATCTGCAGGCTCTCGGACCTGGGCATCAGCTGGATTGGCCCTTTGGCTTCCTCACTGGTGCTCCTGAAAGTGCTTCCAGGTGATGGAGAGTGCACATTGCTGCTCTCAGCTTTAAAGATTTTGGCCGAGCTCTCCTGTTGTGTTTTCTGTCCTTGGTTTGAAGGAGCTGTGTGTTTCTGCAAGATGAGGCTTGTGGCTTCCCCCGCTGCCTTCTGACCTGTCTCTCCGCTTGCAGCTTTTCCTGGAGCATCTCTACTCACTTTTTGCTGGTAGCTTTTAGAGGCAAAAGTCTTACTGGACATCATTTCCTCGCCTGCTGAGGTGAGGTGGAAAGCTTCAGCCTGACTGCCAGGAGCTTCCTGAAGACTTGGAGAAACTTCACAGTGCTGCTGCGGAGAGAGTTGCTGCTGCTGCTGACAGTTGCATAATGTCTCTGCAGTTTGTGGGCCTCCTTTGAGTGTCAAAGGCTTGCTGCTGCCTGCTGCACAGCTGCTGGTACCATTCACGTTCTGGTCTTCTTTTAAGGCTGATACCATTTGGGGAGCTGAGGCTTTTGTGTTTGCCACTTGCTGCAGAGCAGCTGAAACGATGGCTGGAGTTACACTGCTTTTCTGGTCCAGGAGGAGCTTGGAGCTGGGCTGCACCTCTTTGGGCATCTTCTCTTGTAGATCCTGTGCCTGCTCCCTGCTCGGGGCTGCTGTGGCATGCAAAGATACCTCAAAGGCAGCTTTTGTGTGACCTGCACCTTTGCACTCAGAGCTTGGCACTGAAGCCCCCTTGCTCTGCTCACTAAGCTGAGGGGTCAGCGCTGGCTGGGCAGCCGAGGTGCAGCTCTGCTCCCCGTGCTGCTGCTCCTGCTTGCTCTTGCAGTTGCTAAGGCTGGGACTTTGGGTAGAGAAGGCTGGCTTCAGTGAAGGGCTCGGGTCCTGGCGGCTCAGGGGGTAGGGTGAGGTGAGGACAGCCTGGGCAGCACAGCTCTGGATTCGGAAAGGCAAGTCCTTCCTGGCCAGGAGGTTTTCTTTGTTGATGTGTTGGGTGAGGAAGTAGGCTGCGTTCTGATGCTGCTTCATAGCAGAGACCATCTCCGAGACATCTGTCAGCTCTGAGGAGTTCGTTTCGTGGCCAGAGTCCAAGGATGACTCAGGAGTGATGGCAGCCAGGACAATAAGACCTGAGGAGGGACACAAAGAAAACCCCACAACAACCCTCACACCACAGTGCTGTGTGGAGGAGAGGGGAACTCCTTGTGGCAGGAGGGTCCCAGGAATGCAGGGCACATTGGAGAAACTTCTGTGACTTCTCACAACTAAGAGTTAAGGCTTGTAAGGGAGATCACTTGTCAGCATTGAGCTGGCTTGATAGCTCAATTCATCAAGAGCTTCTGGCCCAGGAAAAGATCCTGTGAAGCCTTCCATTGGTGGTGGTAGCAGAGCTATAGGGATGTGTCTGGCACAAGAAGGAAAATTGGGCAACAGGTACTCTGCCATAGTGAGTAGGGCAACCAAGGTGGGAGGAGGGACAAAGGACTGTGCTGCCAGCAGGCTGGTCCCAGAGTCACCCATCTGGCAGCAGGTTTGCCTTGTGAAGGGCTCACACATTGCAAAACCTGGGTGGGAACCTGCAAAGACCAGTGGCTAAAGGTCCCAGTGGGGAGGAACTCATGCTCACAGTACTGGTTTGTTAGGACACTCGCCCCAGCATCGTGGCATGTGGCAGATATGAGATAACCAAGAGACTCCTTCAGCCACGGTCAGGGAGAGGAGTCCCACCTCAGCTTCTTAGAAATCTTCTGAGCAGCAGCTTGGCTGCTCCTGCTACAGCCTGCTGCCACAACTTAGTTTTTACTAGAAGCTGCTTCACAGTCACTTATAGGATGGGAACAAACTAAAGGGAAGGACGTACAGTAGGAAAGAAAGGCTATGGGGAAAAAAGGGAGTCACAGCCACTAAAATACCTGCTGTCTGCTGTGGTGGGGGATGTGGACAATCCTCTGAAGCAGCCAGGGCTTCCAGCGCCTGCAGGGTGGACACCAGGGCATCATCCAGCTCTTGGGCATGGTCTCGGACCGTCCGTGGCTGCACGCTGTCGATCAGGGTGACGGGGATCTCGTCGTAGAGGATGCCGCAGAGGTGCCGGCCCCGCTCCTGGCTCTGGGCAGCTGCCCGCCGCTTGGGGTCGTCCTCGTCGGAGCTGTTGTCTCGGAAGCCGGGAGGGGGGGCGGCGATGGCGGGGAGCAGGGACGTGGTCTCGTCTTCTTCCTCGTCGTTGCCGGGAGGGGGAAGCGACATCAAGTCCACCATGTTGTCGCGGGTGCTGCCAGGCTTGCCCCCCGTGCCCGAGGCCAGCCTGCTCTTGAGCTTGGCTTGGCAGGACTCGCAGTACAGGTGGGAGGCGTCGCTGCGCAGGTGTGTGTCGATGGTGTGTGCCCTGGCCCTGCTGGCCTGCCTGTCTTGCTCAAGGCCGTCCGGGTCGTACTCCTTAGCTGCCCCGTTGTAGCCTTGGCCAGAGCTTTTGGAAGTGGGGTCAGATTTGGTCCTGGGACGAGTTTCCTCAAAAAAAATCAGGTTTTCATTGATATCCGTCCCGCTCTCTCTCTCCTTCCTCTGCTCTCGCATGTGCAGGTAGCAGAAGCGGATGAGCTCCGAGTCGGAAGCCCTGGTGGCAGGAGCCCCGGCTGCTCCGGTGACAGTGGCAGAGCCACCCACCAGCCCATTCTCTTTCTTTCCCATGTGCCCTGCCGCGGCAGGCCGGTGGAAGTTGTGTGCGTTGATGTAATCTAAAGCAAAACCACAACAGGCATGTTAGCAGCAGCACTGGGATGAAGGGAATCGGCGTGGGGAAGCTCCTGCTCACCCTGGAGAGGCACCTGTGTGCTCTCTGCCCTCCAGCCCTCAGCAAGCTGCACTGCAGTGGGACACCCACCTTCCTGCAGCGCAGTCAGGCCACCTGGCTGCTCCTTTGGAGAACCTGCTGGGCCTGTCTGCCAGGAACGAGGGTAGAAGAAGTGTCCTGCACCACAAAAGGAGCTGGAAGGGACATTTAAAGGACATCTGGTCCAATCCCTCTGCAATGAGCAGGGAAATCTTCAACTAGATCAGGTTGCTCAGAGCCACATCCAGCATTCAAGGAAACCTTGAGTGTTTCCAGGGATGGGACCCTGTGCCTACACCTCACCACCCTCATCATAAAACCCTTCCTCCTTGTATCTAACCTGAAGCTACTCTTTCAATTTAAAACCACTGCCCCTTGTCCTGTAGCTACAAGCCTTATTAAAAAGCCTCCCTGGAGCCTTCTCTTCTCAAGACTAAAACCTCCAACTCTCTCACCTAGGAGAGGTGCTCCAGCCCTCTGATCACCTTGTTGGCCTCCTCTGGACTCACTGCAGCAGGTCCATGGGGAGCCCAGAGCTGGAGGCAGCGCTGCAGGTGGGCTCTGAGCAGAGTGGAGCAGAGGGGCAGAATCCCCTCCCTCCCTTCCCTGCTGCCCACAGGGCTTGTGCTGCAGCCCAGGACACTCTTGGCTCTCTGGGCTGTGAGTGCACACGGCTGGGTCCTGTCCAGCCTCCCAGCCCCAGCATCCCCAAGTCCTTCTCAGCAGGGCTGCTCTCCATCTGTTCATCTCCCACCCTGGACTGATACTGGGGTTGCCCTGCCCTGGGTGCAGCACCTTGTACTTGAACCTCATGGGATTCCCATGGGCCACTGCTCGAGCTTGTGCAGGTCCCTCAGGATGTCACTCTGTCCCTCAGGCATTTCAACTGAATGACAGCTCGGTATCATCTGCAAACTTGCTGAGGGTGCTCTCAATCCACTGTGTCCTTGATGAAGCCATGTCCTGGTCCCAGTACAGGCCAGGAAACAGTCCTGGTCCCAGTACAGGCCAGGAAACAGTCCTGGTCCCAGTACAGGCCCCTGAGCTTGATCCCTCTGCTGGGGGCAGGGCTGGGCAGAGCCAGAGGAGGGCTGGCCAGCACAGCTGACACTGAGACACAGATGTGGGTGCTGCATCACTGATCCACCAGCAGTATCCAGAGGGCAGCAGGAGCAGCCCAGCTGCTCCAAGGACCCACAGCCTCAGCCTGCTACAGCTCACACATTATGTGGCAAGAAGGAATTGTTGCCATTTTTGGGTAATGTTGGCCACCCCAAGCAGTGTTTGTCAGGAGACTACTAAAAGTGGAGTAATATTGCCTTCTGGGGAGACGTCCAGTGTAGTTTGGCTGTGTTCAAGTGACAGACACCCCCCCAGCCCCTTGTCCCTCGCTGCCCATGATCCATGTGTTATTTCTATCTGGCTGACAGCTATTGGATCAGGCTGGCTGTAACAGAGCCCGTTGCAATTGCTGTTAAACATCTCCCAGTGACAGCCTCCCCTTGTTCCCTTGTGCAGGGCAAGTGGCTGAAATACTGCTTGAATTTCTGGCCAGTTGTCCCTCCCTCAGGAGGGGCATGTGTCTGCATTGCAGGTTGGATTGTGCAGCTGTGCTGAGAGCAGCTGCCAGGGGGATGCAGGTTCTGTCTTACCAAGGATAAATTCAATCAAATAAATCCTAATTAAATTCATTAGCTCAACAAATTGGACAATTTGTCTCCCCAAACACATGTTTGTATTGTACTGTTCATCACCTGCAAATGCTAAAATCCCAATAAAAACACAATCTCTTCCATGCCTGGCCATGGCAGTGCTTGGGAATGACAGCTGTGTGAGGGAGCACAAGGCTGCTGGAGCTGGGGACCTGTGGGCTGTAGCAGGGTGGCAAAGGCTGAGGCAGAGGATTGCTGGCTGCCCATGCCATGCCAAGGCCTGCTGCTGAATGGGGCCAAACCCCTAAAATCTGAAATCTGGCTGCTGCATGCTCCAGAAAGGAGAAAACTTCCTGGCAATGAGCTGAGAGAGCAACTAAGGGCGCAGAGCTGCTTGGCTGATGATGGCTGATGGTGAGAGAGGGGAGAAGGAGGGACAGGGAGGTGAATCACCTGTGTAGCTCCAGCCTGGCACAACAGAGGGCAAGGCTGTGGCATATGGCTCTGCAGGGAAATGCAGAGAGCTGGATCTAACTGACAACATTCGGACAGCGTGTGCATTTCTAAAAATGTCTGCTGTTCAGCAGGAGGCTCTAATGGGCCTCAGGGAAGATGGATGTGCTCCTCTTCTAGGTAAAAGCATTGGCCAAGGCTTGATTTTACATTTAAGATTCTGGCACAGTCTGCCTGCAGCCTGGGAAGTCTGGGCTAGCTTAATTCATCCCAGTGGGGCTTTCTCCTGCAAGGATGTGCTAATGATCAGCAGTCGCTGCTCCCTGTGATCTGCCCAGCTCTGACAGCTCAGCCTGCAGCCCTGTGGAGACCAGAACTGTGAGCAGACTGTTTCCCCAGTTCACTCTAAATTCACTCCGTCTGAAGGGTGCCTGAGTGACTGGGCTGAGTGCCCTGGGTCTGCAAGGAAGCTGCTGCACTCCACTGGTCCCAGGGGTTTCCACTGCAGCCAGCAGGACAGGCCAGGCCATCCAGAGAGGGGCTGGCACACATCCATCACTGTCCCACCCACACCTGGACTCTCACACTCAGTCCTGCCCCTGCAGTTACACTGGTTTCTTGAGACTGTCAAGAACAGGGCAAGATCTACAACCCTTTTTGGCAGAGGTTTGGACCATGGCCCTGAAGCAAAATCTGAGGAAAAGATTCTGGCTATTGTCACAGTAGCTAGGTGTGGTAAAACACCACTTGCATGTGCTGAGACATCCCCTGAGAGGCCAGGAGCTGTGGGTGCTGCCAGCCTCCTTCCAAGCCCTTGGGTATTGGATGCTCTCCACTTCTCTGCCTCCCCACAGCCACGTGCCCCACATGTCCCTGTAGCCCATGTCAGGGTGGCATAAGCCAGGGAAGGACCACTCTGATGACAGTTAAACAGTTCAGCAGCAAACTCTCTCTGCTCACAGAGTGATTAAATGTGATTAAAATTAAAATGTGATTAAATACATTTCTGTAGGGCAAGCAGGGCAGAGCACAGTGACAGCTGTCAGTCAGAGGCACAGGGGAAGAAAGGAGAGGAAAGTGCTTATACTTACACCAAAATCACCTGGATTCACTGAGGTTGCTGCAGATGCTTTCCTGATCCCTCTTGTGAGTGTGTCCTCCCACATGCACCACATCCATGTTGGGGTGCCTTCCTCAAAGGCACCAAGTGCTTTCCCAAGGACCCTGTGAGCTCTCTGCACTCCTCCCACCTCCCCAAGCCAGGCCCATCTTGAGAAGGGAGTTTTGACACTGGCAGCTAAACTGAGGACTTGTCACAGCTCTCTGGAGGTGCAGTGTCACTTGGGAGGTCTGGGAGTGACCTTACAGAGGCATCTGGGTTGGTATTTTGCCCATCTCCACCCACTGAACCTGTATTTTACATTTCCCTATACAAAAAAATATTGGATGTGAACACCTGCATGCATGGAACATGGTTGGCTTCTGTTTGAAATCACTCTTGAGAATTATTGCTCTTTTGGAGGGTGACTCACACCTGCAATCCATCCTCAAGGGACAGCACTGGTGCCTGTTGGGACAGAAGCTCCTGCTGTGTCCACACCAGCCTTCTGCTCCCTGAAAAGCTGGGCCAGCAAAGTTGCCTTCCTGATTTAGGGACTCAGCAGAGCAGCCTGTGAGGCTCAGACCCCCAGGGGGAGGCAGCAGGAATGCAGCCCCCTGAGCTCACACGCTCAGGTGGGTCTCTGGAGCAGGATGGCAGCCAGGGGATGTGTGCTGCATCCCTGCAGCAGTGCACAGGCTGCTCTCTGAGGGCTGGCAGCCTTACAGGGCTTCTCAAACAGCTCCAGGGGCTGCCACAACCCACGGTGAGTGTTTAGGGCCACAAGGCATTTGGGCTGATCCAAAATGAGAACCTGTCTCCCTGCTTTCTGGTTAAAGAGGGAGTCTGCTGCTTCTCAGGGTGGGTGGGAGCAGAGGGGAGATGTCAGGGGAAGCCTTCCCCTTCCTAATGCTGCAGAGTGCTGAGCAAGGGGAGGGAGGCTGGGGAAGGGGCTGGCACAGAAAGCAGAGGCTGAAACGTACCTGCCTTGATAATCTGAGGGGAGGGAGGCTGGGGAAGGGGCTGGCACAGAAAGCAGAGGCTGAAACGTACCTGCCTTGATAATCTGAGGTGGGGGTGGCTGGCTGGGGGCCCTGGACAGGATCATCTTCTTGGAGTCCACCAGGAGACGGCAGTAGCCCGCGATGAGGCAGGCAAAGTTGGTGGCTTCAGGCCACTCCATCAGCAGCACCAGTGGCTGGAAGGCAAGAGAGGCAGAGCACATGAGGGCCACTGGCTCAGCTGATGGGACCAGAGCTGCACAGGGCTGTGCTGGGCCCTGCACTGGTGAAACTGGTGAGCTGCTGGTGCTCCCAGCACTCCCACGTGAGAAACCAGCCAGGTGCACAGCCTTGCTGCAGCTCACCCAACAAATGGCTGTGCACAGGAGAGTGTCTGGCTGCAGCTGTGGCTCCTGCTTGCTGACTCCCCCCAAAATGAGGGAAAACAACAACCTCCTCCTTTGTCTCCATGTCAGTGCTCTGTGCCCACCTGCAAGCACCTGTTCAACCATCAGGGCCTTGGGAGGAGTTTGGGGAGTCTCCCCTCAGAACCCCTCTTTCACTGCAGGCAGTGTGTCCCTCCCATAAATTAAAACACCTGCTTCCAGCAAGATGCCAAAGGGGCCAAACCCCATTACAGGTTACCCCAGCTACCACTCTGAGATTGTGGATCTTATTTAAACCTAACCCTTTGGAAAAATAAATTTGTGCTTAGGACCAGATGGCGCCTTCCTTTTTAGGAGAGCATTTATTTGCATGCTAAAATAGATCTTTGCTTTAAAGAGAAATAAAACTCAGACATGATCTGTGTGACACATATAACCTCAGAGCACAATCTAGCAGCAGACAGTGCAGCTCCCAGTTCCCAGATTGTCCCAAGCTGAAGATTAGCTACCCCAAGGAAGCTGTTGGGGTGGGATTCAGTGTTACCCACCCAGTGAGGTGCTGTGCACGGCTGGGGCCAGGCTGGGCAGAGCAGCCTGTGTCAGCACAGCTCACTTGAGAGGCCCATGCTCCCTCTGAGCCCCCAGCACTGCTTAAAACAGACCCATGAGATGGAAAAAAATTGACAAGTGCCTTCAATAGTTATGGCAAAGGCAGGTCCTGCCCTCACCTATCCCTTGCACAAAGCAGCTGCACCTAAAGGACCTTTGTGCCCAGGTACAGGGGATATCAGAGTCAACTGGGGATGCTGAACTGCTGCTGTCTCAGGCTGCCTGTCCTGCCACTCTCAGCCTCTTGCACACTGAGGGCCCCTCAGGACTCAGAAGAACTCATTTACCACATTCAGGGAACACCAAGGCTGTTTTAAAAAACACTTAAGCCTACACAGTGTGAAAAGCATTAAAGCTATTTTAGTTTTCTTGTTTTATAATCACAAGAGGTTCCTGGTACCCACTGGCCAGTTTTGTGCTCTGCTTAATATTTGCTGCTGTAAGGCACCAAGCCAATTCTGGCAAAGGAAGGCCCACCTGAGCCACAGTGTCATGCTCTGCACCATAAAGTGCAACAAATTTGGGTGTGAGGCCATCAGCCCTGGGCAGAGCTGCATGTGATCCCTAAGCCACAGCAGCCCCTGGCAGGGGCAGATTTCTCCCAGGGCCAAGGTAAAGCAGCTCCCTCTTTGGCTGCTGTGCAGAAGATAAAGGGAAAGAAATAACTTGATGTGGAAGAGAAGTAGCCTGACAAGTGAACGTCCTCTGCTGAGAGGCTCTGCCCTGCCCGCTTCCTGAATCTTAGAAAATAAACCTGAGATGACACAGATCAAAGGGGAAGTGTCAAACCAGAGGGAGAGGAGTGAAGAGATTCTCAACATAGCTCAAAGCAGGCAGGCAGGCAGTGGTGAGGGGGTGACACCTCCCAGCCCAGCTCCAGTCTTGACATAAGTGATGAAAGGAAACCATGTGCTCTGTGTATGAAGCATCCTTAAAACAAGTGGCTTCTGCACAGGGCTGAGCCCTCCTGGGTTTTTCAAGCCATGTGTTGAATGAGGACATATTTGTGCATTTTCCCTGCTTTGTTCTGCAGGGTTTGGAGTGCCAGCAGCACGGGAGGGGGCAAATCCCAGTGGGAGGGAGGCAATGGCTGATAAACACCCACTGCTGGGAGATTCAACCAAGAGGCCAAGGTGGGCTGAGAATCCCCTTCCAAAAGGAAAAGCAGGGGATGGTTTGCACCATGTGTGAATCCCAGCAAGGCAGAGTGGCAGAGGGCTGTGAACCTTCACTGCCTCCCTGTCAGGGCCCACCATGCAGCCCCCAGGGCAGCCCCAGTGCCCCAGCATCTCTGAGAACCATTGCCATCCTTGCTCAGCTGCCTCTGCCTCAGGAGGCTCCCACCCATCCAGAGATGGCACTGTAGGTTCCTGCTGGCAGGAGGCAGCCCCTGGATCAGCCCTCCTGAAGGGTGACAGGACAGACACAACAACCCTCACTGATGTTTCTTGACTACAAATGAAGCATCAGGGTGCTGAGAGCTCCCTACCAGGTCTGCAAGCAAGCCCAGCCTCCAGAATGGCTTCCAGCATCCAGGGGTTCACTGTGACACTCTGTTCTGAAAAGGAGGAATCTTAAACCTGATTAACATTATAGCTTTGAAGAGATTACTCCAAAGAGATACTGACAGGGAAGCTGCAGTGAGAGTTCTTCAATTGTCAAGTGTTTAAATATTGTTATTAGGGATTAAATCACTTCAGGTGCAGCTTGGAGCCATCCAAAATTGGTATTTTCTTGTGGATGTGTGATCTCCCCACAGCCTGGGAGCCCACAGTGCCATGGGTCTGTGTCCTGCTCATGGATTATGAGCTGTTTACAAAGACACTGACTGTGAGCAAAGCTGCTGCAGTCAGGCTGTGCATCTCCCACGGCCTTGGTGGCTTCTCTGCTGCTCACTAACAGAGCTCTGGCACAGGATCTGAGCCTTTCCCACTTAGGGCTACAAGACTGAGTCTCTCTTCCACTCCACTAGGTAGTTTTGCTGAGATTGCAACAGCTCAGCTGCCTTTGAGAAGTCCACCCTGCTGCCACATCCCCCTGAAAGTGGCCAGCAGATCTGGAAGTGAATTATGGGGTGAGGAGGCAAAGAGACAACGTGACTGCAGCAGCCCTGTTCTGCTGGGAAATGATGCCACAAAGAGGAGGGATCAGGGGTGGCAGTGATGGAGGTGTTATTTTTAGGCATTGGCAACCTTGCTCACCCTGTTCCATGTGGGCAAGGCAAATTGAGAGGCTGTGGAGACAGCCAGGCACGGGCAAGCTGTGCAAATATTGACTTTGTCAACAGGTGCACAAAACCTTTCCAACTCACAGTGCTGAGGGTTTGAAATGGCAAATTCAGGGCAGCTTTGTGGGGAGCTGCTCTAAATAAGAACAACCCTGAAGAGCTGCAGTCTGCTTTGGGTTTCCTTGTCACACCCATGGCTTCTGGCAGATGGGATTCACCTCCCTTCCCTCAGAACCATCCTGCAAGGGGCAGTGAGGGCTCGTGCCTGAGGGCAGGACTGGCCTGGTGGCCACAGGGCTGGGGATTATTGTCACATCCCTGTAGAACTCCCTGCAGTTTTTTTCAACTCTGCTCAATCTCAACCAAACCCAACCAAAAGGCAGCAGCCTGGAAGAGCATGAATCTCTCTGAGTTTTCCAAACCCAGTGGTGCAGAGTCCTGTGAGCAGCTGGAAGGCAGAGAGGGATGCAGCAGGGGCAAAAGCACTGCTGTTCTTCTGAGCCCTGCTCCCTGCCCTGGCAGCACTGTGGCCACAAGGTGCAGAACCCTCTTTCCCAGCTGCTAATCAGGAGGAGATGTTGATCACTGATGTGGAACAAGTTATCAACCTGGATAAGCCCTGGCTGTCCTCCCACCAAGCACCTCTGGCCTGCCTCACACCCACCAGCCCATCCTCTTCCTCATTCTCACGGGCACATTCTTGCTGCTGCAGCTCCTCAGAGGCCCCCAGGCTCTGCTTCCTTGGGAGGGCAAAGCAGAAATGCCTGTCTGTGTTTTGTCAGGACAGCAGCACAGTTCTCATCTTTAGGATGAAAACTCCAAGTTTTACACAGAAGCAAACTTACTGGGACAATCCTACTGCTCTAAAAACTGGCCAAACATCAGATTCCCAGTGGGATGGCCAGGTAAAGGTTCATCTCTGACCTGTAATGTGCCAACATGTGAAGAAGCAGATTTTCACAAGAATGCTCTTCCTACATCTAAATGTGTAATACCAGCCTGAAATTATTGATGGTTTGATCTTTCACACATAATGGTTTCCCAGATTTTCTAGGTCTCATGAGGAAAGGACACCTTTTCATTCAAAGCTTCCTGCTTGGCAACCACTCTCTCTGTGAAGTAAAACAAAATACATTTATACCAGATGGAAGAAATGGCTTTTGCATTAGCTTATTAATGATAAAGTGATTTCTCTGTTATTCCCTGCTTTTAAATAAGATCTCAGTGTCCTTCTGGAGGGTATTTTCTTGTTCAGGCAAAGGTCTGTAGGAAATTTTCTGGCCAGGGTTATGCTAGATGATTTTAACAGTCCTCATACTGAAATTAATTTATGACCCAAACTATTCATACTATAACCTCTAAGATTATATGCATTTCCTTTTATCTCCCCCTTTATCACGTACTTTGGGTCTTACCCTGCTCCCTTTAATGCAGTGCAGCAGAAAGATGGGAGATGAATTTACATAATTTATGTTCCTTGGTTTACTTGAGGTGCACTGCCAATTTTTATTTAATAATACAGGCACCTGGCCCTAACGAGGCAGCAGTCAATTTTTCACTCCTACATTGACCTTTCCTTCTCTCCCCTTAAGCATTATTAACTCAGCTCTATCAATACCAGGCTGCTTGTGACTAGGACCACTATTTTCCACTTGTTGATCAATAAGGGCACTGCCTTGGTTGGACTTGCAGGTCCCTCCTTCCTTAGAGAGCTGCATTTCTTGGTTTGGGGCTTCTTTTTCTTTTTTAATGAACAAATCCAATTTGGCTTTGCAGGCTTGGAAACTCATCCTCACCACATGTTGTCTGCCTCTGGTGTTTTGGCTGGCTCCTGTCCTGGGTGCCTGCAGGCAGTGCTCTGGGAGGTGCTGGAGCTGGGAAGTGCTTAGTTTTGCACCCCAGTGCTTTGCTTCTCATCCCATCCCTTTGCTTCTCATCCCATCCCTTTGCTTCTCATCCCATGCCTTTGCCTCTCATCCCATCCCTTTGCCTCTCATCCCATCCCTTTGCCTCTCATCCCATCCCTTTGCCTCTCATCCCATTCCCTTGCTTCTCATCCCACTGCCCCTCCCACCCAGGTACAGAGCCAAAGGAAATCTCAGTCCCCTCCTCTCTCCCATGAGATGACAGCATTTCAGAAGGGTTTAATGCAAATAAAGATTTAAGGTGTGAGAAACCAGAGCTGTGTGCTCATCGTCTCTCCAGAGCCTGGCTCTGCCTGTAGGGGAAATCTCAGGGGCTTCAGTCAGAGCTTGCAGGAGTGGGGGAGTGCCAGCCTGGCCTGTCCTGGTGGCTTTGATGGGGCTCCCCACTGTTTCCAGGCTGCAGTTTGGCAAACACACATCAGGCACTGGCCTCAGCACCACAGCACATCCCTGCCACCATCAGTCTGGGGAGCACAGCCAGGACTCGGCAGGGAAGGCTCCCAGGGGCCATCATCCCATCAGCTGGGAGAGGAGAGGGAGAGGGAGAGGGAGAGGGAGAGGGAGAGGGAGAGGGAGAGGAGGGGAGAGGGCTGCACCCCAGCCGTGCACAGTGCTCTGTTTCCCATGGCAGGCTGGAACATGCCCTGGGAACCAGCTCCAGTTCCCAGATTCCAGGCACAGCAGCAGCCAGGGCCCTTTCTGAGTTAATTTTTCCTTTGTTTTCCTCTCTCAAGTCTTGATCTCAGCTTAAGCACGGGCTGGCTGCAGGCCCTGCTGGGAGACCAAAGTCAATTATCCCAATGCCTTTGATGGAATTGTGCCTGGCCAGCAGCCCCAGAGCTCAGCACAGGGACAGGGCACAGCCTGGGACAGCTCCTCTGCTACCCTGCAGATGCTTGTCCAGGCTCAGGTGATTCAGCTGTCCCCCAAGCATTCTTTCACTCACTCAGAGTGCTTCAGCAGCCTTTTTCCCAATGTCAAGGCTGTAAATAACAAAAAGGCCAGTGGTATGCAGCTGTGTAAATCAGGAAGGAGAAATGCTCCGTTGGAAAAGGCATTTCAGTAAGAACAAACCCTTAGCTCCTGCAGAGCTGCACAGCCAGGGGAGCCTGGGGGAGCAGCCACCTCCCTGTGCCCCAGCCAGGCTGCCAGGCTTGTCCAGGTGCCAGGCAGGAGATGCTGACGTTGTCCTTCCTGGGATACTGGGAGGAAGAGGAGGATTTTGCAGTGCTGCACTGGGGAGGAAGGGAGATGCATGCCTGAAAGCTCAGTTCTGAGCTGCCTCAGCAGCACTGGCCACTCTCAAAAGCTGCTCCCAGCAGAAGGGGGAAGCCCCTGGGAATTGCAGAGTCCCCCCAGCCTGGCAAGATGCACTTAATGCATAAAGATCACAGGAGACACCTTGTGCCACCTCCCTGCCCACAGCAAATACATGAGCTCCAGAATCAGTGCCCAAACATGAGGAGGAAGACTGGAGAAGCAACAGCTGCAGCAGAAAAGAGGCTTTGTCAGGTGAGAATGACCACTGGAACCTGCAAAGTGACCCCTTGCACCTCTGCAGTGCAGCTGGGGACGTGTGCTCCTGCCCCCAGCCTCAGGCTGGGAACTGCCTCAGCATTCCCAAGCCAAATTGCTCTCTCCCTCCATGACTGTTGAGACAAAACCTGCTCCTGTCCTCCCTGCAGCTCACAGACCCTGCAGGGAACAAAAATCCTTGCAACCAGCAGCAGAAGCCTGGAGGTTTTTGTTCTTCTGTCCCAAGGTTGTGCAGCTCCTCTCTGAGGGGTTCAGCATTTGCCCCCCTCTTGCCACAGTGGCAAAAAGCTAAAGAAGGGAAAGCAGAGGTACCAGCTCTGGGTTTGTATCCCAAATGGGCTGTTTTAAACAGAAATTGATGCCCAGGATGGAAAAGCTCCAAAACAAACCAATTAACTACCTAGTGAATAATTCATAAGACAAACAGTATTTCTTTTCCACCCGAAATAAATGCAAATGGTTTATGATCTCCTCAAGCCTGTTTGTTACCTGAAAATCTCCCCCAGCTCCTTCCTGGCAGGTGAGCCTGGGCTGTGGCTGCAGGTCAGCAGCAGATAAGGATGTCTGGACTGTGCTGGCTGGTTTGGTCAGGGTGTTCAGACCTCCCAGCTCAGGGCTGCTCCATGACCTGACCCTTTTTATTTTTAACCCATCATTTTAGCTACACTTAGAAATTTAAGATGGTCTTTCTGCACAAAACCCTAAACCATCATTGACCATCTGTGTTTCCACAGTAACTCAGCCCCTCCTACAGATTCAGGCTGGGAGCTGCCCCAGCAGCAGCATCCCATGAGAGCAGCAGTGCCAGGCCTCAGGGGGAAACAGCCCAGGGGGACACCCCCTCCTACACTGCAATCCATGGAGCTCTGACAGCCTCCAGGGGTGACATGGATTTGACAGATCCCCAGAGCAGTCAGGACTACTTTGAGCCCTCTAATGGTTTGCAACTCACAGCAGAAACTGATTGATTTGCAACCTAGGGCTTTAGCCAGTGGCACGTTCAGTGCAATAGAATAATTGCAGAGAGCAGATTAGCACTGTGAGGTAATGATCTTTTTGCCTGCTTTTCTTAGCCTGCCTCATCCATCGCTGTCCTGCGTAGGATTAGCATATGCCTCATTTTGGAGCAGACATTCTGGCTTTAAAACCCAGCCCCTCAGATAATGGCTAAATGAAGACAGATAACAGCAGCCTCTGCCCTGGCACGGTGCTGTTGAGCCTGCTGAGATCCATAAATGGGGTGCTTGCTCCACTCCAGGCAGGCAGAGGGGATTTTGGTGGCCAGAAGCAGCTGCCTGGAATTTCTGATGGAGATAAAGCCATCGTGCATGCAGGAAGCGTGAGAGCTGGCCTAATCCAGGGAGCTGGCTTTTCTCCAGCCTTTGTGGGGCTGGATAGCAGGGTCACAGGAGAAACCCTGCTCCTGCAGCAGCCAAAGGCTGCAGGAGGTACAGAGTGGATTTTTGCAGCAGGGAGTGGCTGTGGGGAGCAGCGCTGCAGGATCTGTGGACAAGCTGTGTGGGAATTGCCACCTAATTCAGAGCAGATGGATGCCAGCATCACCTAAGCCTCCAGAGCATCTGTCCCTCCTGTGGCCAGTCTGTGCTGGGGGGAACAGTGCTCTCTTCCACACCAGGGAGAGGACAGCAGCACCCCAAGTGCCATGGAGCCAGGTGACAATGGGGACAGCCACGCTCAGAGCACTCACAGTGAGCCACGAGCAACAAGGTCATGACCAGCCTGTTATTAATGCATTTTTATGGTGATTTTATACACACAAATCTGAGGGGTGTGGGCAGCAGGAGGAACCAGCAGGGTTACTTGTGGTGCAGGCAATATCCCCTGGTTATTCCTGCTCTCTCAGGAGTAAATTGATGGATTCCTGCACAGCCCAGGCAGCTGGAGGGGCTGGGCAAGGAGGGCTCCCACCTGCCCAGGCTGCAGCAGGGGAGCCTGAGGGCTTTGAAGGGTTAGGACAGGCACAGCAGGACACCAAGGCTTTAACTGCACAACTGACCTCGGTGGGATGCAGAAGAGGGAATGCTAAAAATGTTACAGTTGACCAAATAGCCACTGAATTAGGAATGCCAAAAAAGGGCTTTGTCGATGAGGCTGTGGAGGGGAGAGCTGAAGCAGAGGGGATGAGGATTAATACAGCTCTGGCAGAGGCTGCTGGGGTGTTACTGCAGGTTAGCAGAGTTACTGGACCAGGCACAGCAGCAGCAGGAAAACAGACTTGGAGGAATTAATGAGCCAGGTGGGAGAAAGTGCTAAAATCCACCACGACAGGAGGCAGCAGGAGAATCCTAAACAAATCCACCATGATTGCATCTGTGAGACTCCAACTGACACAAGAACTGCAGGGAGGGCTGAGGCTCTGAGACCTTGCAGGAGATAGAACAGAGACAGCTGGCAAAGCAGCTCAGCTTCATCAGTCTGGGGGAAAAAGGGCTGAATGCAGGGGCTGGGAAGCTGAGCCACAGCCAAAGGCTCAGAGGCTTGTGCAGATACACCTGTGCAGCAGCACCTCCCTGCCCCACAGAGTCCTGGCTCCGCTGTGCCAGTCTCTGCCAAGGAGTGCTCCTGACTAATTAACCCCAAACTCAATCCTAACTCTGTCCTGTTGAATTCAAAGCAGGAGGAGGGGAGAAGAGAGGCTTGGCATTTATCTGTGAGATCTCTGCCTCTCAGCTGTCCTTCCCCCAGGGGCAGGGAGGCAGTGACACCAGGATGCCCTGGAGACACACACAACTGCCTGCCTTTGAGTCTGTCAGGGACATGTCCCAGCTTGATAAAAACCTGAGCAAAGGCCAAGGGAAGATCTCCTTAGGATCTTGTGGCTGTGGCACTGGGCACTGAAGAAGTAAATAAAGATCTTACTGTACTGCTGATACTTTTCCTGGAGGGTTTGGGACCCACGAGGGGTGGCAGGGCCTGACCACAGGGATTGACTATCAAAACCAGCACTGCACTGCACAACAACCAGCAGGAGATGGGGATGATAACACATGGGTTCAGGAGGGTGTGCCAAGCTCTGGGGCTGAAGGCGAGGATAATGGGGGCACCTGGCAAGATACCCAGGGGGTGACCACTGGGCCAGGGACATGCAATGAGCTCACACTGGGCCTGACACCTCCTTCCCATCATTTCCCCTTCATTCAACAATCCTGCCTGGCTTGACAAGTTCCACAAGTGCTACTAATGCATGAAACCCCTCAGTCCCTTCCATTTAGCTGCACCCAGCCCAGGTATGGCCATGCACTGCTCCTCTCCAGCCCTGAGCAGGGGTGAGGTGCTGTCCTGCCTCCAAAGGGTCCTTACCTGCCTGGCCTGTGTCACCCCCATCTGACCCTGCTTGAACCATTAGGTAGGTCATGGCCAGAATGCCACCATGCCTGCCCTGTGACCCTGGGTCATGGCCAGAATGTCACCATGCCTGCCCTGTGACCCTGGGTGATGGCCATGCCTGCCCTGTGACCCTGGGTCATGGCCAGAATGTCACCATGCCTGCCTGTGACCTGGGTGATGGCCATGCCTGCCCTGTGACCCTGGGTCATGGCCAGAATGTCACCATGCCTGCCTGTGACCCTGGGTCATGGCCATGCCTGCCCTGTGACCCTGGGTGATGGCCATGCCTGCCCTGTGACCCTGGGTCATGGCCATGCCTGCCTGTGGCCCTGGGTCATGGCCAGAATGTCACCATGCCTGCCCTGTGGCCCTGGGTCATGGCCAGAATGTCACCATGCCTGCCCTGTGACCCTCAGCAGCAGTGGCACAAGGAGTCAGACTAGCAGGGGAGATGCTGCAAACCCTGGTGTGAAAGGGGATTTGGGCTCTCTAGGAATCCCCCAGCAGATTGTCCAGCACACAGCTGTGATGTGAATCCCCTCACTGGTTGTCCCCAAAGCCCCAGGCTCACCTCCACCCCTCTCTGCCCCCACAGCAGCCTACCTTGGCATCCAGGATGCTGGTCTCCACCCGGGCCACGCCCTGGTTCTCCCTGAACAGCTGGATCTTGCTGACCTTGCTGAACTCTGACAGCACCGTGGTGAGGTTGGTCTTCAGGTCAATGACGTGGCTGATGCCGTGCCGGGGTCCCACCAGCAGCGTGGTGGCTGGCTGCTTCTCGTCCTGGAGCCACGTGGGGACAGACAGACAGACAGACAGACAGACAGGGGTCAACAAACACACCCCAGGGTGGCACAGGTGCACCTGGCTCCCTCCATGGAGCCAAGCCTCCGTGCTGGCAGCTTGGGCAGGTCCAGGATGGCTCTTGTGGAGCAGCAGGTAAGGCTGGTGCCATCAACCTGCCTCCCTGAGCCCCTCTGCAGAGCTGGGAGAGGTGTGCAGGAGGCCAAGGCTATTTAAAAGTAAAGCTCTGAACTGACTGTCCACATGAAATATTCAGGCTCACTGGTACCACTACACTGAAGTAAGTGTGTTACAAATCTGTCTGATCTGACATTGCCTCTGAGAGAAGGAAGCAAAGGAGGGAGTGAACGCAGCATTTCAAAAAAGAGGAAAGACCAAAGCCTTGGCTGGAAATTGGGATGTTTCTTGCTCTGGTCTAAAAGGAGGCTTCAAGCCAGGTGGGGATGGGAAGAGGAGCTGGGCAGACCATTACAGAAGATAATAAGGGAATACTTTTTACCACTTCAACACAGTTCAACACGCAGGCTGGCTCAGAGGCATTGCTTTGGCGTCAGAGATAAGAAAAATGCTGTCAGGAGCAGGCTCTGACTGCTCTGCCATGGCACCAACTGATTTCCTGCAGGCAGCCCTTTGAGCTGTGAGGGGCAGAGCAGAGCCAAGGCTGCCCGAGATGGAACCCAGCAGGCAAAGCACGGGAACGAGAGCATGGCTGGGGCTAAAGGGAAGGATGGCAGAGGTGACACCTACATGGGGACCTCTGGGTGGGAGGTGGAATGAGAGGATGAAGGGGTGAGCCAGGCAGAGGGGAGCCTTTGTGGGAGGCTCTCCTCTTGCTGAGGTGGTTTGTTGAGCAGTGGATGAAGGATTGCTGTGGCAGTGATCAGGCTGGAGCACCTGTGACAGGCAGCAAGCCCAGCCAGGGCTGTGTGGGCAAGCAGGGAACACAGTGGCCCTTGCCAGGAGTTGCCCTCCCCAGGATGGATGGCAGGAAGTGCCAGGGCACAACTGAGCTACAAACACATGCCTGAAACTGCTCCAACCTCACTGAGCAGGTGATCTCGCTGCCCCACAGGCTGGCAGGAACAGATCCTGACCCTGCAGACCTGAAAATCTGAAATACTGACAGCAGAGGCTCCAAAGGCTTTTCTGGGTGGGCTTGGAGCTCAGCAGGGCAGAGCAAGAGACTGAGGGCAGGGGTTTCTGTGGGAGCCACACGTCCCCTGGCACCCCAGCAGAGTCAGGCACCCCCCAGCCCAGCCTGAATTACCGTACCAGTCCCACCGTGGTGAAGAGAACCCCAGCAAAGGTCGGCAGCTCGTTCAGGATCCTCAGGTACTGCAGCTTTGCCTGGGCTGTGGAGACCTGACAAAACACACCACACAGGGGATCACCACGGGCACGTGAGGGGGAAGAGATGCAGGAGGCTGGGGCAGACTTGGGGGCTCTCGAGTCGGGGTGCACAGCAGGTTGTCAGGCAGCTCTGGGCGTGGGCTGTGCTGGCAGCGAGGCTGGGCTCTGGGTGAGGGCTCTGCACTCCCCTGCCATCCTGGGCAGCTGCTGGGAGGTGACTCAGAGCAGAGGCACAGCCAGGAAGGAGCCCCAGGGCTTGAGGTACAACCCCCCTGAGATGTCCCTGCCTCCCTCCCCGGGGAGCTGTGAGGGCTGCAGGCACCAAGGCAATGGCTCAGCAGCTGCCTCCAGAGCTTTGCAAGCCCAGAAGCAGAGATAACAATGAAGTGATGTGTGCCACTTCAGCCAAGCTTCAGCTGATCTCAGCCCTGATCCTCGCTGCACTCCCTGCAATCCAGATCAGCTCTGGAAAGCAGATTCAGGAGAGAGAGTGTCTACCTGGCTGGCTGGGATTTATCTCCCATCCCTGGGGAGTTAATAACCAGAGTCTCCAAGAAGCTGGGGACAACAGGCTGGGCTGGAGGGCAGGCTGCCACCCCACCAGCCCTGAACAGGGGGCTGGGCTCACCTTGGTGCCGCCAGGCTGGTGCTGGTGGGCTTTGAGCTGCTGCGAGAGGGATTTCCGGAGGCTCTTCTCCTTGATGAGCTGCAGGAGCGAGGGGGGCAGGAAGGGCTCCAGGCCCCACTCCTTCCTGCGGGGAGGGAAGCCTGCATGAGCTGCCAGGTCGGAGACACTGCCAGCGGGCGGAGAGGGACAGAAAACTGTCCCAGAGCATCCTCCTGCCGTCAGAGGGAGCTGGAGCCACACCAGCCACACCTCGGTGCCACAGCCGGAGCAGCAGCAGCAGCCCCGAGCTCGGGTGCCCACGGGGATGGGACCCCAGGCTGGTGGCACAGCTACCAGCATCAGGCTGGGGAACTGCAGTGCCACGCTCTGCAGCAGAGCCCAGCTCCCAGTGACCTTCATGTAAGCTTAGGGGATGCAGGGCAAATTCCCAAACCTCTTTTGAGGTCCGCTGGGGATGACCCCTCCCTGTGCTGACTGGGCAAGGCCAGCCTGCCCAGATGGGCTGGGTATGGGTTTATGTCCCCCAGGAGCCACAGGAGGGCTGGGCCAGTGCTGCACAGCTTGGTGACAGGCTGAGATTACACAGCCACATCTCCTTGCCTTGGATGCAGGTGGAAAATCAGCCAGGGTTCTCATGGAAATGATCCTGGGCTGACAGCAAATGTCCCCAGGCCTGGCTGCTGCATGCAGGTGGCTGTCAGTGTGAGGGGGCCTTACACAGCCCCTTGGTGGGACCAGGGGCTGGCTGTCACTGCTGCCAAGCCCCTGAGCCACCGCCCAGCTCAGGGGGGGCTCTCAGAGCATCTCATGCTCCTCACCCCAAAACGTTGCTGTGACACAGGGAAGGGAAGCAAAGGAGGGCTCAGGAGGGGAGGACTCACTCCACGTTCTTGAGGGAGACCTTCTGGCTGGGCCGTGTGGCTGAGACAGTGATGTAGATGTGGAGGGCAGCCAGCCCCAGCAGCATCTCTGGCTTGGGGTCGGTGCCGAAGCGCTCTCTGATCACATCATTGCGGCTCTGCGGGAGGGAGGAGAGGTGTCCTCAGACAGCCACAGGGACAGGGCACTGCCACCTGAGGGTGCCACCGCAGGGCACAGAGGTGTGGGCCAGCAGCAGCAGCAGCTCCCAGTCCCCACCTGGATGTACAGGTACTCGAAAGCTGCAGGGTCCCGGCGCAGCAGCTCCACGGGGTCCTTGGGGAAGAAGCTCACACGGAACAGACATCTCATGCCGTGGTAGTGTGTTCTTTGCACAACCTGTGGCAGGAGCAGAGGGCAGCACTGAGCCCAGGAACCACTGGCTGCAGGGCACGAGATGCCCTCTCCTTTCTTCTGGTGTAATATTTGATTTTTCTCCTCTGTGCACCACCTTTCATCCCAGCAACATCCCAGCCTTCCTTGGTGTGACAGCTTTGCCTGCTGCTGTAGGGTTTAGGTCACTCAGGCTAATGTGTGCTCCATGATCCCCATTTTATCCAGGTTCTGTGCAGCACCAGCTTATTGGCTCTCCCAGCCAAGGATGCTCATGAGGCTGGAGCACAGAGCAGCTCCATGTCCCTGTGGGATGGGTAGAACCCTGTCTGTCTCTCTCTCTGGCCACCCTTTTCACCCCTGAGCCTGCAGGACCCCGCCAGAGGCAAGGAGAGGCTGTTCCACCCCAGAGCACAATCCCAGCCAAGCCCCACATCGAGGGAAGGAGAGGCTCTCTGTGCCCAGCCCCTCACCCTGCCCATCCCAACACCCTCCCACAGGCAGCAGCTTACGTGGGCCAGTGGCTGCTTGTCCTGGAGCAGCAGGAAGCGGTGGCTCTGCTCCGGGCTGGAATACTCCAGGACCAGGGCAAAGTGCTCGATGTGTCTCAGCGACAGGCGGTCCTGCAACGTCACCATCACGTCCTGCAAATGCCACGACAGCCTTGGGTGTGAGGCACTGGCCACTGCCTGAGGGGAGCTGGGGCCTCACTGAGAGCCCACCCTCCTCTGGCAACCGGGGATGAGGCTCAGAGGGTCCACAGGGACCTTGCAGAGGAGGTGACCAGCAGCAGAGCCCCGGGTAACACCGCTGCTGAGGGAGCTGTCCCCAGGCAGGGGGACTGGCAGGAGCACCCACCCTGGCTGGAGGGCAGCTCCCAGCAAGGAGAGAGGTCAGGAGAGGCAGAGAGGCAGCCAGCAGCCATCCCTGGCAGTTGCAGAGCGTGCTGCTGGGGAGGCAGACGGGCCATCCATCACGCCAGAGCAGCTCCCAGGCAGCCCAGCGCTGCTGCCGTGGCTGTGCATGGGAAGCAGGAGAGGAAAAATGGATTGGGCAGGTGGGAGGAGAGCAGTGTCACCGTGCTGGGGTGGGGGAGAGGAGGGGCTCACCTTCACAGTGGTTCTGCCATCGAAGGTGAAGGATTTGATCTGCCCGTTCTCCAGGAAAACCTTCAGCACGTTGGGAATGAGGAGAAGAGCTTCTTTCTTCAGCATGTCCTGGCATGTGGGGCCAGCAAAGGGGGAGGTGAGGAGGGTGGGGGGCACGGAGAGATGGAGGGAGGGTGAGGAGAGAGAGAGTGTCAGTGATGGAGCCCTTGAGGCATCGTCTGCTGCTCTGGGCTTTTGTGCTGAGGCACATTTCCCTGAAAACCCAGCATTCTGTTGAGCCATCAAGAAGCACAGGGCTGAGGCAATTCAGAGCTGCCTGACAGATTCAGCTCCCAGCAGCTGCAGTGGGAACAGAGCATCTTGCTCAGTCCAGCACATCCCAGTGCCCATCCTGGCACATCCCAGTGCCCATCCTGGCACATCCCAGTGCCCATCCTGGCAGCCTGTCCCACTCCCCAGCTGGTGTCCCAGAGGGGAGGAAAGGCTGGGGTGCTCACAGCTGAACCCCCTTTCCTGACCCTTGCCCCAAGCCTATCCCCCCTCAATCCTGCACATCTCCTCTGCAGGAAGTTAGGAGAAGGCTGATTTTATTTAGTGAGAAGCATTCCAATCAGATAATTACCTAATTGATTTTGCTTAAAAATAGAACGTGCTAGAAGCGCTTTACAGGGCTTTTTTTTTTTTTTTTTAGTTTTGTTTTGTTGTTAATAAAACCTTTCTGCAATTAAGAGATAAAAGCACTGGGCTGGAACTCTTCAGCTTCCACAGCCATTCAGCAGTGCCCTGGTCACCCTGCCCCACATACAGGCACTCCAAAGCTTTTGGGATCAGGCTGGAAGCCACAGATCTTCCTTAGGGCATTGCTTGGATGCCTCCCCAGGGTGCTCAGGGGGATTCAGCTGAGACCAAGTTTCTAAGGCCCGTTTTTGGGGCTCCTTCAGAGGGACAGGGGAACACCACAGAAAGTCCCCCCAGCAGTGACCCAACTGTGCCCAAGTCCTGTGGGGCTCCCCAGGCCAGAGAGCTGCTCTCACCAGAGCCCAAATCAGGGAGAAGGAGCCCTGTGGCCCCCAACCACCTCACACCCCCTGGCCCTGGGGACCCTGGAAGGGCTGAAGCACAGAGGAAGGCAGGGCAGGACTTACTGGGTCTGTCTCGCCGACTGTCACCTGCTCTGAAAATCGGACTTTGGCCGGGTTGGACCTCAGCTTGGCCTTCTTGGCTGCACTGATGAAAGCAGATTTGGGAGACTGGAAAGAGAGCACTGGGTAAATCACCTGCCTGCCCCTGGAGCCATGGTGTGGAGAGAGGCAGACCGGGGAAACCCCTCTGGAGCCAGCCTGGTGATGGGGAGTGGGCAGCAAACCATGAAATGGGGAGGGTGGAAAGCAAATCCCCTTGGCTGTGGTTACACAGCACTGCAGGCAGGGCCAGAACCAGGAGCAGCAGCCCCTGAAGTCACACGAGGAGCAGCAGCCCCTGAAGTCACACCAGCAGCAGCAGCCCCTGAAGTCACACCAGCAGCAGCAGCCCCTGAAGTCACACCAGCAGCAGCAGCGTGGCAGGGAGGCTGCACCCCAGGGAGCACCTGTACCTGGCACCCCTTGTGGAAGCTGAGCTCCAGCAGGTGCCAGCCAGCCTTGCTTGGAGGCACTGGCACCAGTTGGCTGAGAGAGATGAACCCCGTGGACGTGGGTTTGCAGCCCCAGGGAGGTGGCAGGACCCCAGGCACCCCTGCAGGATGTTCTGGTGGCAGTGCCTGCACACACTCCAGCACAGAGACAGTCGTGCCACAGAGCTGTGTGTGTCTGATGGTGCCAGCACCAGCTGAGCCGCCTGTCCTGCCTGGCAGCCATCCCAGGCCAGGAGGAAAAAGCTTTTTTGGAGCGTGGCACACGCCCCTGCTGCTGACAGAGCAGCTGGCTGGGGGCATCTCCTTCCCGGGGAGGAGGGGAGCACAGGGGAGCTCTCACACTTCTTCCCCAACATCAAAGAGCTGGTGAAGCACAAATGGTGCCTGTGGTGTGACAGCTCTGCGCCGGTGCCACGGGCACCGAGCCCCAGCGCAGCATCGCCCATCTCCAGCCCTGCTGCAGCCCGGCCCTCCCAGCTCCTCCCGGGCCAGCAGCGACCCCTCCCTGCTACTCTGGGCTGCTCCATGGGACACACGTGATGTCCTCAGCAAACCGTGCGGCTTCGGGAATGTTTTTCTTCCCTCCCTGCTGGTGACAAGGACGGGGACACGGCTGCACGCACACTGACCCCAGCTCTCAGGCCCGGCGGCTGGGAAGAGCCTTGGGGTGGTGGGACATGGGTCCAACAAATCAGTTGAGCTGCCTGGGTGGTCTCCCAGGGTCTCCAGGGACCCTGCCTCGGTCTCCAAAAGGGTTTTTCAGCCCTGTCCTGGCTCCCCTGGAGCTGGCCAGGGCCCTGCCAGTCTCACCTGGTGGGCGTGCAGGACCGTGAGGATGATGAAGTCCTCGGCCTTCCTGTGACAGAAAGGAGAAATGAAGATGGATGGGACCTTATGGTGATGTGCAGCTGGCAACTGAGAGCACATCCCACCCTTCCCAGCTCAGTGGTGGCTGGGACCTCTGTGGGCTCCTTGGGGTGCTTGACAACGTGGCTGTGGACACCTCCCCGCTTCTTGGCCAGCTGGGAAGGGCTGTGGCACTTGCTCCAAGGCACTCCCCCTGCTCAGGGTGAGAGTTCCCCACCCCAGCAGTGACCAGTGGCGATGTGGGTGTGCACTGACACCCCAAGGCTTTGGTGTGGGCACAGCAGCCTGGCACGAGCCCCTCCCCAGAGGCGATGAGGGACAAGCGTCGTCCTCACCTGACGAGCTCGATGAATCTCTCTCTGGGGGCTTCACTCACATCCTCATCGTTGATGGCCAAGATCTGGTCTCCTGGCAGGAGTTTATCCTCAGAGGGGCCGCCTGCCAGGAGAGAGGGTCAGGGCCAACCCAGGCATCCCGGAGCTGCGGGGTGGAGGGGAAGCAGGAGGGTCCCAAGCATCCCCAAAGCATTTGCCCAGTAGCTGGCTGTGGAGGACACCCTGCAGGCCCACCAGAGGGGACAGCAGAGCACAGGAGCCCAGGGAGGGGTGTCCCAGCAGGGGGAAGCGCCGCTGTGTTTCCTGGCACGCTGCAGCCGTGTCCAGGACCACCCCCAGCCCCTACCTGCTGCCACCGAGCGCACCACCACCGGCCTCTCGCTGCCAGCCACAAAGCCGAATCCGTAGAGGGGGTGGCGCTGGACCGTCACCTGTCGGAGCGTGTCCGAAGGCAGCTGCCCACATTCCATATCATCGCCACCGGGCTCCTCCGGCATCACATGGCTGCGCTGCAATCACAGGGACAGGGACAGGCTGTAACGCACCCGCCACGCCCAGCCCTCTGGAGGGCAGCCCCGCTCCACCTGCAGCGCTCCCAGCGCGGTCCCAGTCCCTTCCTGGGACAGCCACGGCCCCGTCCCGCTGTGCAGAGCAGAGCTGTCCCTGCGGCAGCATCAGCAGCTCACACAGGGGAACATGCACGGAGATGCCACAGCGGGGTAAGTGACAGCCAGCACCTCGCTGTCCCCCCTGCCCGAGCAGGGTAAGTGACAGCCAGCACCTCGCTGTGCCCCCCTGCCCCAGCAGGGTAAGTGACAGCCAGCACCTCGCTGTCCCCCCTGCCCCAGCAGGGTAAGTGACAGCCAGCACCTCGCTGTCCCCCCTGCCCCAGCGGGGTGACAGCCAGCACCTCGCTGTCCCCCCTGCCCCAGCAGGGTGACACCCAGCACCTCGCTGTCCCCCCTGCCCCAGCAGGGTGACACCCAGCACCTCGCTGTCCCCCCTGCCCCAGCACTGCCCTCTCGGATGGGAGCTCTGCGCGGGCTCAGCTGCTGCTGCTGAGGCTCTGGCCGTTCCCTGAGGGGCAGGGGGCAGCAGCCCTGGCACAGCCAGACAGCTCTCCCTGCCGTTCTGCAGAGCTTCAAGAGCAAACTCAAGGGTCGGCTTATTCATGTCGTGTAACACCGCTCAACAAGATCAGAGATAAGTGAAAACAACTTTAGCCAGTCTAAAAACTGGGATTAAGGCAGGCTCAGCTGTGCTGCTACAGCCAAATTCCACCATCAGCCCAGGGATTCCTCGGAGTGGAGACAACCAGAAGATGGGAAGATCCAGCCCAGGGCAAGGTTGTGTCAAAGCTGCCCTTGGCGCCCCAGAGCAATGCCAGCCGTGGCTCCAGGCTGTGAGCCTGCTTTGGGGGAGCAATCCCAGCACCACGGGGCACAGCACAGATGGCAACGAGCGCAGCCCAGCCAGAAAAACAAAGCGGTGAACGTGCTGTTGTTTCTGTGCTGCTCATTGCTTGTTCCTGTCCAGACCATTTAGTCTATTTAAAAGAGATCCTTCCTGGCCTTTTGACAACACAATGATTGTTCCACCTCTTATCAGTTTAGGATTTGATGCACCATCCATCTAATACTATCTGTCTGCATTTCTGACACCCCCACCCGCTCCCAGCCCTGCATTTGGCAGTGGCTGCAGAGCCAAGAGGGACAGCACGTGGGGCTGGAGGGGACAGGAGCTCCACAGCAGCACACAGAGCTTGGGGCTTGAGGACATCACTGCCAGCACACAGCCCTGTGCTGAGCCTGATCCCCGAGTGACCACCCAAAATCCTCTAAGGGAGGATGCCGTGTCTGCCATGGGAGCAGGAGAGCTCGGAGCACCAGGTGAGTCTGCCCAGGTGAGCTGTGCTCTGTGATGACGGGATGTCACCACTGCCAGGTGACCCGTGCCCAGCTGGATGGGTGCTCGTGGTTTTCCCTTCTCACATGGCTGGAGAGGAAAACAGTGAGGCCTGGGGAAGGGAACTGGTGAGGACCAGCAGGGTCTGGGCACCCCCTGAGCACGGGCAGTGCCGCACCCATCAGCACTCCCAGCAGGAGCAGAGCCGGCTCCATCACCAGGAGAGTGCAGCTGCAGGGAAGCGCAGGCGAGACCATCTCCCCAGCGACCGTCTCTGCCCCGCCTCATTAGCTGCTCTGCTACTCCCAGGAGCATTTAAAAGAACAACAGTAACAACCACAACAAAAAGAATCACGCGATTCAACCCATTTTCTCCAACAAACGTTATCCGGGGCCATTGTGTGCGGCTGGAAAGGCGGCCGAATGCAGCACTGCGTCTCCACACGCCTGGCATGGCCAGGGACGGAGCTGGCTGCCACAAGCCAGCAGTCACCGAGCTGCTGGCTTCCCGGGGGACACTCCTCCTTTCAGCCCACCCACAGCGATTCCAGCCCCCCCATCCAGAAGCCCCCGCAGCAGATGGACACGAGGATGAGCAGCAGGGCTGGGATGCCTCGGAGATGTGGCTGAGCTCGGTGCGGTGGCTCCGGGGAAACAGAGGCAGGGGTTTGCTCACCGAGTCACAGAGCAAAGTGGATGGCCAGTCCCAGACCAGAGGTGCCCAGTTGTGTCCCCAGATCTGTCCTGTGTGCAATCGGTGTCACCCTCACCCACGGGACCCGCGGCTGAGCCACAGCCGGTGACCGCCCGGGGACCAGGGACAGCGGCGTCTCCCGCAGCCGAAATTACCATCAGAATTGGTTAGCCGGGAAATCTTTGCCGCTTGAACAGACAAAAGGAAAAGAAAGCACACCTCGCTTCAGCCACAACCTGCCTGCCATCCAGCGTCAAAGGGAAGAGGGGAATAAAGAGGTGAATACTGACAATAAAAACTCCTTTACCGGCCTCTTAAGCTGCTCCTCTCCTGATAAGACTTGGATGCTGCAGAAGCATTACCAGGAAATTAAATAAAAGAGGACGAGCGTCCTCCTAAGCAGGACTTATCCACTCCTGGAGAAGCTGTAATGTGCTCAGCAGCAGGTACAACATGCCTTCTCCAGGCTGTGGCTCTGAACGTCCTTCCTGCGGCAGCTCTCCCGTGGGCTCGGGGATTAACGTGTGCTCACCCTGGACCAGAGTGAGAGGTCAGAGAAAACCAGCAGCAGCACTGGGGAAGGTAGCTCTCTCCCTAACAGTGCTAATTTGCTGCACCCCAGGAGCCATTGCTTCCCTGGAGCCTGATTTTGTTTATTTTTTTTGGTGTTAACTTCTTTTAATTTCTGGGCAGAGAGCTGCGCTGGGCTGCAAAGCTCGCGGCCTCGCTCCCGCAGCAGGGAGCTGAGCATTTGGAACAATTCCTGGAGCTCAGCAGCACCCAAAGCCAGCCTCACTGGGGCCACACTGCCTGGGGAACACCTGCCACCACCCTGGTGGGCACAGACCCCGTCCCACTGCAGGGAGCAGGTGGCTGTTCATGGCCATGTGCCCACCCTGCCTGTGTCCTGACCTGCCTTACCCTTAGCCCGAGAGCCTGCTCTGCACCCCCTTGTGTCCCCGAGGACCACCATGGCACAAAGTCATTGGAAGACAGCACAAAGTAAAAGGAGTCATCAGGAGAAACCCCTCTGTGCTCAGCATGAGCCCACCACACACCCGTGTGGGAGCACCTGGCTCTTCACAGCATCTCAACTGATGACATCCCACTGCTGAGGCTGGGACACTCATCTGCTGTGCTCAGAGCTGACACTCATCTGGTCACACCCTGCCACCCAAGCTAGGACAGACATCAGCTTGGTCCAGGCACTGCCCATCATGACACACCATGGCCAAGGGATGTGCCTTCAGCTCCCTGAGCCCCTTCAGAGCTCCCAGCCATGGAACAGGGCTGAACACGGAGCCCTCATCCCCCCCAGACAGATAAAGGCAGAGCAGGAGTTACTCCAAAAGCTGACGCATACATTTTTAATTTCCTACCGCAATAAATCTCTGCTCCCTCTGAGGACTGATTTTCTGCCTTTGTTCTTAATGCTGACTGGCCATCTGCCACCAAAACAAACCAGTACCACCTGCCTGGGAGGAAGGATGGTCTCCATCCACCCAGGACGCTCACACCATTCCCAACTGCCTTTAAACAAGTGGCACCAGGTGAAAACACTTTGTGCAGCCCAAGAAGGGCTCACAGGATGGGGAGTGGGTATGGGAAGGCCTTGTCCCTTCTGCAGAGGGGCACTTTGCAGGGGTGGGTGCCAGCTCTCCTCCCCCTTCCTCTGCTGCTGTGAACAACCCAAGAACAAACAGAGCCCGTGGAGTCTCTGCCTCTCCTACTGCAAAACCATGCCTGGCTCCTCCATCTGCCAGGCTGCAGTTGGTGAACGGCTTGTGAGGCATGTGGGATCCTGAGCACGTGTGGGGAACGGGCCAAGAAGGGTTTTTATGGGGAACATATGGCAGCTCCAGCCTCACACCCCGTGGGGCTGCAAGGGCTCGTGGGGACCAACAGCGGGGACAAAAGCAGAGCTGGCAGAGTTGGCTGGCACAGGATCCACCACGATGTGCATCTCTGCTCCATCAGCCCTGCAGCTGCACCCAGCAGGAGTCTGGGCTCCTTGAAGGTGCTGTTTGGCCCATGTTAGGTGCCAGACACCCCCAGCACGGGCAGACAGATGCTGTCCTTCCAGAGCACTGAGGAGCTGCTTGGTCACAGGGAGCCTGACAGCCTGGTAACGCTGCCCCTGCTCTGGCAGTGTCTAACAGCTGACTGAAGCTGGACTGAGGGGTGCCAGCCTGGCTGGCACCAACACTAAGGGCACCAGAGCAACCCTGGCCTTCACGGGTGAAGTGCTTCATGGACCCAGCCTGCAGAAAGCAGCCTGCATACAGCTCTGCCACATGGCCCACGGCTGCACCCCCTCTGCTCCAGCTTGGATTTGCTGTCAGCATTGGGAAGCAGTTTCAAACCAGCAGAGCTCCTCTAAGGGGTTAGCTCTGCTGCTGGCTCTGTCCTGAGCTGGCAGGCAAGCTGGTACAAAGGTGGGGTGCCAGATGGCACCAGTCTGAGGGCACAGACACTCCTGGCTTTCAGTGCAGGGAGAAGCAGACAGTGAGCAGTGTCCAGCAGAGCTGCTGGAGAAGCTCATGAGCAGCCAAAGGCAGCTGTAAATAACGAAGCAGCAGCCGCAGCCTGGCTCCGGGCAGCAGCTGCAGCTTTCTGCTGCCCAGCCTGCAGCTTTTTAAATGGTCCTGGCATCTCACCTGGAGATAAACACGGGCAGAGGAGCCAGGAGGCCCCCCAGGAGGGTTGGGGGCTAGTTGGAAATCCTAGGAACTGTTATATCCTGGGGGTGGCAGAGATGGACTTATTGCCCCCTGGTCCAGACAAGGTGCTGGGGGCAAGAGGGGCCCAAAAATTCTCAAAGTGACGATGCCAGTTACAAAAGATAGAGTATAAGCATGGCTAGCAAAGACCCTGTGTGTCACCACAACCTCCAGCCATGCTCAGGTCACCAAAAAAAACAGCTTCTGCACAGGGAGAGGCTGTCCTGAAACAAGCCCTGTGAGAATCTGAAGCTCAGCCTGTATGCCACTTTCCACAGACACACACAGACATTGCCTTCCCCAGCTAAGACTTGGGATCTCCAGGCTAGAAAGGAGAAGAGGGGACCATGCTGGCCCCTGAGAACAGCCTGACACTGGGCAGGGAGCTGGCACTGCATGAGAACTGGAAGGCACCTGTGGAAGGAGGTTTGACACATGGAAAAGGCAGCACTTTGCCACACAGAAACCAGTGAATCCCAAGAGCTCCCTGCCACAGGATGCTGGGGAGGCTGGAAATTCAACTGGGTTTGAAAAGCAATTTCCACCTACCAAAGCCAGAGGCCTCCACAGTTCCCATGCTGTAGCTTGCCAGATCCTGGGGGAATTTACACCAAGGGCTGTCTGATCGATGTGCAGCAGGAGAGAGGACCTGAGCCCACCTGGCTGGCACAGTGCCCGTGATTGGGCTGCCCCAGGTGCACAGGAATGGGGCAGAGGTGGGAGCCCAGCTGCATGTGCCCCAGAGTGCCACTGGATGCCTTCAGGAGGTTCCAGGGCAAGCACTCAGCACCTGCAGGAGTGAAGGATGCTGAGGGTGAGATGACAACCTCCAGATTGTTCACTCACACGGCCTGGCCATGCCTGCACAAATTTGGGACAGGCTGGGGTGCTGTGGAACCTGTCTAAATGCCCCCCAAAGACAGTGGGTTTCCTCATTTGTGCAGTTTCCACCACATTGCAAACACCATTCCCCTCCAAATTGTTTTATGCTATTACAAACACCATCCTCCCCCCACCAAATTGTTCAAACCAGGGGCTCCCACTCAGGTAAAAAAATTTCTCCTCCAATCTTCCCTATGATTTTTGGCTGTTTAAGGGATTTTTGTTCTCCCCAGCTGGAGAAGAGGATCAAAGCAAAATCCTTTAGCAACAGGGTCAGGCCCAGAAGGCTCGTGCTCCCGACTCGCCCAGCAGCAGGTAGAGGATCACGGGGCTGCTGGCAAAACTGAGCAGAGCTGGAGAGCCTGGCCTGGAGAAGAGGGACTTGAGACAGGCAGGGCTTCCCTTGCAGGGCTCTAACAAATCTGCCTGCAGAGAGAGGGGTGTGAGGAGGAAAGCCTGGCTCCTCTCTAGTGCATTGAGAACACGCCCTGAGCACGGGCTGCAAAGCCACACCATGGGACAATGTTTTTTAGGGTATCTTTCTTTACATTTGGGGATGCCCCCAGCATGGGGGCACTAATCTAGGGCCTGGGAGAAACTGGTTTCCAGCCCCTCCTCTGCCACCTTCTGCTGTGGGGACCATGGGCATGTTACCTTGGTCCTCTCCTCTGTGGTGCTCCACTGGTGCCAGCAGGCAGGAGCCCCCCCTTGCCCAGCCAGGCAAGACTCAGAGGGATTTTTGTCTTTGTGAAGACTACAGAAATACAATAAACAGACAGTCAACACTGGGATAAAATGAGATGAACACATAAGAGGATTAATCGGAGATAAGGGGCAATAGAATAAAATTTGCAGCATTTTTCTCCATTATTTGTTTGATGCTCAGCTGCATGATGGGGGCTTGGAGTGATACCAGTTCCCCAGCACAGCCTGGCCACTCTCTGCCTGTCTGTCACTGCTGCAGTTTTAACTCAGGAGACCTCTGTGCTTTATTAACTTTGCTCTCTGGTGGTACTGCAGGCAAACACCCTTGGCCCCGTGGGGAGGAGGGGGATCACACCAGCCCCAGGTGCTCCTGCTCCTCTCATGCTGGCACGGGCAGCTTGAACCCAAACTGAACCTTTCCTGCAAGAGCCCCCAGGGGCACCCAGCACATCCCCAGAGCCTCGTGTTCCTCAGGGACAGGGTCTGGCTGCTGCATGGCACAGCAGCTCCTCTCCAGCAGCAGGAGAATGGCTCCCCCCACACCTGCGTGGGCACCAGGCACCCGAGGCCCACCTTGTTCCAGCAGATTTGCAGGAGGAGAAATTTATTGCTGCATATAAAGTTCAAGGGGGAGTTAAATAAGGCGGGAGATTTACACATCCTTTACATTCCATTAGCGAGCAGGCACAGCCTGCATCCCCTCCCAGGCATCAGCGAGGAAGATTCAGGGAGGCTGTCAGCCCTCCTCTCCCACAGCTGGCACAGAGGCTTGAAAATCCAATCAAGCACTTTCCTCTGGGCCTTCAGGAATCCCAGGACTTTCACTGTGGATTTACAGTGAGCAATTTCCTCAGAGGATGACTTGGGCTCCTATCTGCCCCCAGCACAGCGAGGAGCAGGGCAGGGAAGGGACCCGGGGGAAGGAATGCCAGAGGAGGCAGGGCAGCAGGAGACATAACACCATCCCCAGCCCAGATGGCTGGGTGACAGCCCCTGGGTGCAGAGAGAGCCTGAGCTGGACTCAGAGCTCACCCAGCAGCTCCAGCAAGCCACAGCCCTGCCCTGCCAGCACCTCCAGGGTGAGAGCTCACCTTGACATAGAGGTGGCAAACACTGGAGCCTTTCTGGCAGTACAACACTGGTGAGGTGGTCCCCCAAGCTGGGACAGAACTGGCCCACAAACTCGCCTGTGTGGCAGCAGGGACTGTCCCTACAAGCCCCCAGTGCTGTCACCTGCCTTGAGAAGATCTACACAAGAACCTGCTTATGGGAGGTGACAAACACAGCCTCACAGAGTCCCCCTCCACCCCTGCATTTTCCAGGATCCCTCTCCCTGCTCCGGGGCTTGGTAAAGCTCTTGAGCTGATGCAAGATAAAGGCAAAGACATTAAAAAGAGAAAATGCACAGGAGCAGAGGAGCCTTTGTGTGTGACGCTTCCAGCCTGGGGCTCCTGGCCTTTTTAGCACAGAGGCTTAGTTTATACCTCTTTATAATCTCTTCATAATCAGCTCCCAACTCTGCTGCCTGTGCCAGGGTGCCCCTGGGGGTGCAGGGTGAGGAGGGGACTCTGCAAACTGCAGAGTCTGTGCCTGTTCAGCAGTGCAGTGTGTTTCCCAGGTATATATATTTAGAGGCACACCTGCCCACGTGGACTCTGTTTTCAACACGTGGGTGTACAAATGTTGCACAGAAGAGGCAGCAGCAGCCTGGGAAGGCAGCACCTGTTTGTGTACAGCCCTGTGACTCCTCACCCACGGGCACCACGAGGTGCTCACCTGGGGAAGTGCTGCAGGAATAGATCCACAGAATGGCCTGGCATGGAAGGGACCTCAAAGCTCATCCAGTTCCAACCCCCTGCACTGTTCCAGCAGACCAGGCTGCTCAGAGCTCCATCCAACCTGGCCTTGAACACCTCCATGGATGGGGCAGCCACAGCTGCTCTGGGCAGCCTGTACCAGGGCCTCCCCACCATCACAGGGAAGAATTATTTCCTGGTATCTAATCTAAATCTGCTCTCAGTTTGCAAGAGAGATGGGGACACAGAGCAGCCCTGGCACAGCATGATCTGACTTGCATGCCCCAAGGTGTGGGATGCACACACACATGGTCCCCCACAGGGCACCTGGGTCCCTGTGGGATGCATGCACACACTGTCCCCAGGGGACAGCCCAAGGGACAACTCCATGCAGACCCCCACTCTGCCAGGCCTCTCAGGCAGCACCCAGGGCCACACTCACCCTGGCTGTGGCAGAAGAAGGGGCTGCCAGCACAGCCCTCTGGTCCCTGGGGTGCCAGCTGGGAGCAGAGCAGCAGCAAGAGCAAGGTGCTCATTCCCCAGGTGCTGTGTGGGTGCCCACAGCTTTGCTTTGCCCACACCCCTGCTCTGGGGTGCCCCAGCACTGCACTCACCACGGCACTTTGAAAGCACCCGTGACGACCAGAAACGCCCCAACAGGTTTCTAAACAAGGCCAAATCATTGACAAATATTGGTGCCACAAGTTTGCCAGCTCAGGCTGGTGCTGGCAGCAGAGTGACCACTGGCCACATCCTGTGTGCACTCCCAGGAGATGCTGCTGAAGGTGCAGCAGTGCTGGTGGGTGCTGCACACCCAGCGTCATCGCAGCAGAGCTCAGCACTCCTGCTGCAAAGGGATCTGATGATTTTCTGAGTTCCTGCTGTAGTAATGAGCTTAATCAGCCCATGCAAATCAGTTTCCATTTGAAACCAGCCTTATCTAATGGAACCCACTCAGTATTTGTCTCCTGGAGTTTTCACACAGATCGATCTTCCCCCGTTTCAGGTGTGAAAGGCAACTGGGGCAGGGAATGGTTTCACCTTTCCCAGCACTGGACTGCAGCTTGGAGCTCCATGGCAATTTCTCAGCTTCATTTCTCACATTCTCATTGTTTCCAGAAACAAAGGGAATTAGCCTCTGAAAACCCCTCTCCTCTGGCTAAGGATTATGTCCTTAGATCACTGCAGCCATTCAGAGGAGCTTTTGGATAACGGAATTTACACAATTTAGCCCTTGGTGTCGGGGGGTTCAGCAGGAGAGCCCCTCCACCACGGCCTATTTTGAATAAGCAAATCAACCACGCACAGGGAGATTCATTTTGTAAAGTGCAACGGGAAAAGCAATGCCAGTTCCCATCCGTTCCTGGCTGACATTTTATTTAACAGGTTGTTCATTTGCCCCAGTGTCCTCAGCAGCAGCAATAACCACTTCTGCAACCTCCCATAACTCACTGCCAGCTCCTTTCCCAGGTGCCTCCTCCTCCTCTCAGAGGTAATTAGCAATTATGTATTATTACACAGCAACCCACCCCATGCTCTTCAATGCCACAGCCCCACTGCTGGCTCCAGGAGCCCGTGGACAGCACCACGCTCTCCAGAACCAAATAATACCCCAAACACCCCCCAAACCTCATCCCTCAGGCTTGATCCTCCCAGGGATGCAGAAACTTGAGCCCTCTTCAAACCTTTGGGGCAGGGGCCCCTGAACTCCTGAGAGAGCCTGGGCTGGAGCCCAAAGTGAGCCACCAGGCTGGTCAGTGCTGCACAGACCTTCCCCAGCCCCGTGCACCCTGGAGCAGGTGTTTTGGTGCTGGATAAGGTGTGCACAAGGCCACCAGTGAGTGAAACCCCTGGGGACACACACAGGTGTGCTGTGAGCCCCTGCCCACACCCAGGACCCCTTTGCTGCCCATCCTGCATCTTTTCTGTTCATCTCCAGAGCTCTGCTGTGGTGCTCTGGCTGATCCACCAGGCTGGACCCAGTGTCTCAGCCCCAGGCAGGGCAGAGACAGAGAGCAGGTCTCAGAGACTCACCATGCTCGCAGACAAGGCTCAGGAAGGACAGATGCTGAACCTAAATGAGCCTAAATGAGCTTTGCCAAGGGGGAAAAGCCCTCTGGCAGAAGGTAAAGGAGGATGTCTGGAAGGGTGTCTCAGTCCTGCAGAGAAGGGGACAGGGCTGCAAGGAGCTGCCCCTGGAAAGGGAGCGTGGGCTTGGAGCAGCCAGCTGCTCTGGGAAACCTCAACCAGCACGGCTCTCCTCACCAACTGCACTGCACTCCCCCTTTTTTTTTTTTTTTTTTTTCTTCCTTTCTTTTTCTCCAATTTATCTTTTTGACACGTTCAATGATGCTTCTGCAGACTGAAAACAATGGAGACAGAGTTTCAGCCAAGGCAATTTCAGAGCTGAATCAAAGCTAAAATAACCTAGACACAGAGCAGCTGAGCAGAGACAGCTCAGTGAGGGGGGACAGAGCAGTGCAGGTGCCCTGTCCCTCTCTGCAGCTCCCAGTGCCTGGCTGGCAGAGAGGACAGCAAGTCCCACTCAGCAGCTGTGTGTCTCGATCTCCTGCCTCCCTTCTGGCCCTGGTGGCATCATTTCCCCCCTCCCATGGATGCAAGACCCCCCCCAGAGCAAAGCCAACCCTGGCAGCTGCAGCTGAGTGAGTACCTGCTTGCCCAGCACACTGGCTCCGTGCTTTGCATAGCAAGCACCACTGTTTGCTGTCCTGACCTTACAGCCCTGCAGAGCTTCCAGGTAGAGATTTTAATTTTTTTTCCCCCCCCTACAAGTGCTACTCTGCTGCTATGTGAAGGAGGTGGGAGGGACGGACGGACAGACACACAATTGGGGAGAGAGGGAGGATGAGCTCATTCTGCCAAGTGAATATTGCAACTGGACTCGTAACAAGGAACAAGACACAATCCTCAGCATGACTCAGCCTGGAAACACATGCTGCTTCCCAGCCCCACTGCCAGGACTGGAATGTCCCCACTGCTCATCCCACAAGGAAGCAGCCCATGGCTCCCACCCTAAGTGCATTTCACAGCCAGGACAGGTAAAGCCAGGCAGCTCCTGGTACCTGGACAGGCTGATCATGCCAAAAGCAGCCAGGAAAAACAGGGGCTGATGCTGTGCAGGACAAGCTCTGTGTGGCTGACACGCTGCTTGGTGTCTCACAGACCTGAAAGCAGCTGTCAGGGCCTGTCTGGTTCCAGCTCCCTGCCTCCCCAGACACACAGGTAATTCTGCTCCCCTCTGCATGTGCCTCGTTTGCTTCTCTCTGAGGCTCACTGCGAGCCTCAATGCTCTTGAAGAGCACCAAAAGCAGCAGGCAGAGCAGAGCAATGGGAGGTACAGGATCACAAGCATCCCCCAGGGCTGGTCCACAGGGGCACCTTGTGCCCAGAACCCCTGCCAGGGGACAGTGGTCCATCCAGGGCACTTTCACATCCTGAGTGAAGTCCAGCAGGCTGGGAAGGGCAGCACTGTGTCCCTCTGCTCCTGCATTGTGAAATGCCACGTGCAGCTCCAGGTTTAATATGGGGCTGGGCAGGAGCTGCCTCAAGAGCCTTCTCCTGCTCCACATGAGCATCCCCCAGGGGTCAGTGGCTACCCCAGTCCCAAAGAACCTGTGCCATGCCCTTGGCTCCCCTGCCAAGGCACTGTGGCAGCCACAGCTTGCCTGGGTGGGTGTGAAACCCCTCTCTGAGGCTGGCAGGCAATGCCCTGCTCACGCCAGAATCTTCTAAGGGCGGTGCTCGGCATCACCTCCTTGGATTAGGGGGATGTGAGACCTCCCCTCCTCTCTGCCCTCGCCCCAGCTGGCTCCTCCTCTCTGAAGGACACATCTCAGTGCCAAGTGACATGGGCCTGATCATCTGAGGACGTGCAAATAAAACCAGAGCCCTTCTCCCTGCTGGCACACCGGGGGAAAGCGTTCCCCTCACCCCTGCCCGCAGCCAAGGCCGTGCTGTGGCAGCCAGAGTGACAGCTCTGAGGATGACATGTCAGCTCTGGCTGTCCCAGGAGGACGTGTCAAACTGTCACACAGCATTAGCTGCAACACATTCCTGCACAACAGCCTGCAATCCACGCTGCCACGGGGCTGTGGCACCCCTGCAATGCCACAGCACTCGGAGCACTCACCTCTCTGGGCACTCCCTGGCCACTGCTTTTGTCACCTGGCCTATTGTGTGTCTTCTCCTGCACTCATGGCCTGCTGCCATGGGCTGTACAGACCATGATAGGCTGATGGCATCAGGCTGAAACAACCACCTGGCTGCCACTGGAGGCCCAGGAGCTGGGGCAGGCACGGGGGGAAGGATGGAGATGGAGGTACCCTGTCACACCCCACTGCAACAGCCCTCCAGGAGCTACCTGATGGTGCCATAGAGCTTGGCACGGGGCAAAACATCTCCTGTGTCCTGTGGGACACAGCTCTGCTCCCCATCACCATCCCCTCCCTTGCCATGTGCTACCAGCCCTGGCCTGTGCCCTCGAGCTGCTGGAGAGTGAGGCACAGACCTGCCTACAGCACCACTACGTTGTCTTTGCCAAGAGACACTGAAGCAAATGAATTTTGGGGCAGGCTGAACCCTCTGCAGGGCACTGGTGGAGCCTCAGAGAAGCCTCAGAGGAGAGGTGGCCCAGTTAGCACAGCAGCAGCAGCTCTCTCATCCACCCTGTTCACAGCACCACGTTCACATCCAGAGAGCACGGCAGAGCCAGGGCTGACACTGCTCCTCATCTGCACTGAAACTGCTGCCCCTGGCCCCCACAGCTGCCACCTGGGCACTTCTGAGAATGACAATTCCCAGCCTCTGGTGGCAACACATCAGATGACTTTGTCCCGAGTCCCAAGAAGAGCAGGGAGAGCTGAGCGTGGCCTCAGAGCTGGCTGCCCCTGCCTCTGCCAGCTCAGATCGATGCTCTGAGGCAGTGCCTGGCTCTGGGCAGCTGTGAGGCCGGGGTGAAGCTGCTTGGGCACCAGCTGCACTGTAAATAACACCAGAGGCAGCTGCAGTTCCTGTAAGATCAGGCAAGGAAGGCCTCTGCCTGACACTTAGTTTGGCCAACAGCTCCGAAACCACCTCCCAAGGGTGTGGACAAGGAGCCACCAGCCCTCGCTGCCTCCCTGTCAAGTTCCAGGCACAGCTTCCCCCATTTCCTACTTCACTGTGCAGATTAAAATCCTTCTGTTAGCCTATAAAAAAGGTAATCAAAACGATAACAACATCAATCAAATGCTCTCAGCAGATGAGCCAGTTGGTCCTTCATTCCTCCTGGCTGCCAGCAGCTTGTTGTCATGGGCAGACAGGAGCTGCAAGCTCCATCCTGGGGCCAGGATGGACATCCACCCATCTGGGAAAGCTGGGGGCAAGGAGTGGGAAGGATTTCAGCTCCCACCTTGGGATGCTCTGGCACCCTCTCAGCACTCAGCCTGCTGGCAGGGAGCTGCATGGGTGCTGCAGGTCGAGCTCATGGACTCCCCCTCAACCACAAATTATCCTTGTGGTAATTAAAAGGGAGGAGAGACAAAGCCCTCTGACCAGGAGCATCTGCAAATCCTGATGCCAGTGCCAGTGGCAGAGGAAGGAGGAGCAGCTCTCCCAGAGCCATGGCTCTGTGCCAGCCTGTGCACACAGTGGGGATGGATCAGCCAGCAGCATTTTGGTAATGACAGGTGGCACCACAAATCTGCAGGACAGAGATGAGGTGCTCCCAAGTCTCTGGTCACCTTTTTACAGCCCCAGCCTGTGCACACAGTGGGGATGGATCAGCCAGCAGCATTTTGGTAATGACAGGTGGCACCACAAATCTGCAGGATGGAGATGAGATGCTCCCAAGTCTCTGGTCACCTTTTTACAGCCCCATCAGTCCTGCTGCAGTCTCCAGATAATCTCTGGGTCCACTGAGGCAGAGACAGGCTGTTGGGGATGGAGATGTGCCTGAGGGCATCTCTAACACCCTGTGCAGGATGTGGGGATCAGAGACTTCTCTGCTCCTTCAGCAGCGCGGCTGTGCAGCCACACCACACAGGGACTGAGACACACAGCTGCTAGACCTGGCCGTGGCTCTTGGTGACAGGAGGTGACCCCTGGGAAAGCACTGCAGCTTGGGCTACAGCGGGACTGCAGGAGCTGTGCTTAGCACACCCGGTGCTCAAGCCATTTCCACAAGGTCCCTGTGTTGGACAGGCTCCAGGTGAATGAGCAAGTGATGAGGCACTGTCAGCTCCAACTTCCCCACGTGCTGCTGGCTGTGTGCCAGCACCATTCCTGACCACACTGCCTCAGCCCTGCTTCACTGGTGCTGTAAAACCCACACAGCCCGCGTCCCTGCTGACACCTCGTTTGCAGGAACACTGCCGGCGGCAGGGAAACACAGGCAAGTCGTTAGCATCAGCATCAGCATCAGCACTCGGATCTTATCCTGCCCCAACAGGTAGCAAGGGAAAGATGTTCCCTTAAAAAGATCTCCTCTCAAGAGCTGGAACAAAGCAAACACCAGCATCTCCCTCTTACAGAGCCAAGGGATGAGAGCTGAGACTGGAGCATCCAGCTTCTCTCCCACAGCCTTGCTTCCTTCCTGGAGGAGCCCACAGCTCTGGGAATGCCTCCACTCCCTGGGGAATGCTCTTCCCACCCCCGGCTCAGGCCTGGCTCCCCTCTGGAACTTAAGGATTCTGACTGAGGGAAGCACCTTTTTTAAGCAAAAATAAAAATCAAAAATCAGCCTTTTGCTGGGCACTCACTGTGCTTGGCTGGCTGTGGTTATACAAACCCCCCTGTGAACCCCCACAGCTCCCAAGGTCTCTTCCCTGTGTCCCCACCCCAGGAATCTCCTGCCTTCTCAGAAATGTCCCTCTCATCAGCAGGGTTACAGCAGGAACAGACCCAGGGCTGCTCTGCTCAACTTCTCTGTACAGCCAGTGAAAAGAGGAGTCTCCTGAGAGTTGCTCAAAGGTGATGCAGCAGCAGCCAGAAGAATCACCAGCTGCTCCATGCACAGAATACAATTCCCATTAAAAGGAAAAAAAAGCAAAGCACAAAAACCAACGGAGCATTGAAGTGTTTCACAGCATCCTCTGCCTCACCAGAAGCAAGGACCCTCCAAATGCTCTCTGACACTGAGACCCCAAGCCTGGGAGAGGCTCCCCCCTTCCCACCACCCACCCTGCCCATGACATGGCCTGGGGGGGCTGCAATGAGAAACCTCCATGGGGTTTGGGGGATCTGGGGAGTCTCTGAGGCAAAGTGGTGGGGGCAAAGCAGTTTGAAGCCTTCCCTACCCCTGGAAGGAATTGAAGGGGCTCTGCAGGGCGTGGGGCAAACAGTGCTGGCACGTCCCAGCATCCCAGGCTGGATTGTTTGGGAAGAGGGCATGGACTCCATCTTACCCAAACACACAGCCAGCCCCAGCCCACTGCTGTGGGGAGCAGGACCAGGAGAGGAGTCACAAGGGGCTGTTAATTGGGCATTCTGCTAATGGGAAAGGGAATTAAGGGCTTCCCAGAGGCCAGCACTGTTCCCTTGGGGATTGCAAAGACAGTGTAAATTCCCAGGGGATTAAACTTGAAGAGGATATCCATCTAGCTGGGAGAGAGGAGAGGCCAGCACCACGGGAGGGATGGTAATTACAGAATTACCTGCCAGCCTTTTAGGACGATGAATGACATGAAATTTTATATAGATAAATAGAGACTTAATACGGTTGTGGAAACGGTGCTGGGGCAGGAGCAGCCTGTGCACAGAAGCAAGGCTTGGAGGATGGAGCAGGCAAGAGAGCAGCTGGGTTTGAAGGGCAGAGCCACCCCGGGAAGGGGAGCAGGGACAGGAGCAGGGAAGGGCCGGGTGAGCACTGAGATCAGCGCTGCAAGGAGCCCCAGCCCTGCTTAGCAGTCAGCTCAGGCAGCACCGGCGCTGCCCGGGCGCAGAGCAGGACACACAGCTCCTCCTCTGGCACTCAGGAGCACGGGGCAGCTTCCACCTTGGCACAGGGCAGCTTCCACCTTGGCACAGGGCAGCTTCCACCTTGGCACGGGGCTGCTTCCACCTTTGCACAGGGCAGCTTCCACCTTGGCACAGGGCAGCTTCCACCTTGGCACAGGGCTGATTCCACCTTGGCACAGGGCAGCTTCCACCTTGGCACAGGGCTGCTTTCACCTTTGCACGGGGCTGCTTCCACCTTGGCACAGGGCTGCTTTCACCTTTGCACGGGGCTGCTTCCACCCTTGCACAGGGCTGCTTCCACCCTTGCACAGGGCTGCTTTCACCTTTCACAGGGCTGCTTCCACCCTTGCACAGGGCTGCTTTCACCTTTGCACGGGGCTGCTTCCACCTTTGCCCCGCGGCCCGGGCTGCCTCCTGCATCACCCCTGTCCCGGACCCACCGCATCACCTGCGGGCAGCACACCTGGGCTTTGCAAGAGCCAGGCACATTGCTGGAGGCCAGACTGGCACAAAGCAGGCTGGAGAGGCAGCTGGCAAGGCTGCAGAGAGCTGCCCGTCCTCCGGGACCGGGAGGGCCGAGCCCTCAGAGCCGGGCGCTGCCCTTGCTCGCTGCCGCATCCCACCGGCAGCCCTCCTCACGGCTCTCCCGGCCTTTTCCAGGGCTGGGGAACACCGGGCTTTGCTGCTTTTTGTTCCAGCGCGGAGCTCCTGGCCCAGCTCGCAGCCTGCCCAGCGCCGGGGTCGGGGTCCCGGGGTCCGGGGGTCCCCATGCCGGCCGCTGGGAGACATCTCCTGGGCTCCTTGGAAACGCTGCCGAGTGGGAGCTGCCACTCAGGAGTGAGTCACGCTGCCGAGGGTGGCTCCTGGCACGCCAGGCGCTGGCTACCACTCGCCCCCCGAGAGCTGCAGCGACAGTGACACGGGGCACAGCGCCAGGGTCTCCCCAGGGAGTGGCATCTCCGGCAGCTGGATGCTGCCCCACACCTCCCAGCCCGCTCCACTGGGCTGGGAGCTACTAAAGCACTGCAAAGCCATTCCCAAAAGCTGTTTTTCCGTGCCACGGCAGAAGGGAGGGAAGGGGCAGCCCTGGGAAGGCAGCTCCTGCAGAGATGTGTCCCTGTGTCCCACCGCACCGAGGCATCTCTGCCCTCCCAGCTCTGAGACTTTGGGACTAAGGGGAAACTGAGGCACGAGGGGGAGGAAGGGACTTGCAGCAGATCACTGATGGTGCAGAAGCTCAGAGGCAAAAGGCTCTTCTGATCCTGCTCGTCCTGGGGGAGGCATCCCCCAAACCACAGGGCAGCAGCCCAGCCACTCCCCTTTGGAAAACACCTCCCTGCCTGGCCTCAAAGATAGCACAAGCTCCTCAAAACCCGATGGGATGATAAGCACCTCTTCTGAAAGGGAGCAATTACCACAAAACACTGATTATGCAAATACCTTGGTTACCAAAATGATGTTCCCTGAATTCTGAGTAGGAAAGAAAAGAGCCGTGGAGAAAATTTGTTTAGCCAAGAGCTGCATCACATCTATTTAAAGTGCTGAGAGGTGGAGAGGGAGCTCCCTGGGCAAAGGGGCTTTAGGAGACCACCACGGCCTGGTGACCATCACATCAGGGACAGAGATGGTGCATGGCATTTCCCTTTCCTCCCAAAACACTTCAGAAACAAAACAATCACTCCCCTAGCAAGGATGAGGAAACCGAGGCACAGAAGCAGAAGGCTCTTGGCCAAGGAGACCCAGAGTGCAGAGAAGAGGCTGAGGTGCTGCCAGGAACAGAGCAGGGTGTCCCACTGCTTCCCAGTGCCCCACACTTGCTGCACTGAGGTGGGACAGGTCAGACTTCCCAGAGCTGGCTTTCTGTGGAGAAGCAACAACAGAGAACAGCACTGGGGCAAAAATGCTTCTGTAGAACACTCAGAATGGGATTGTCAGCAGCAGCCACAGGGCTGGTTACAGCAGGGCTCAAGGGGAACGTGTGAGTGTCAATTCAACAGGCAGGGACTGTCCTGGCACAGCACATCCTCCCTGGGATGGGGCCAGTGGCTCCCCAGGCCTGGCATCAGTGGCTGGAGAGGAGCAGGGCTCAGTGTGCCCCCCTGCACAGCCCTGCCTGTGCTCTGCTGCTCTGGGCTTCTCCCAGCCTGATCCAATGCCCCCATGGGTCAGTTCTGCAGCCCCAGGGCCTTGAGTGCACTGCACAGCTGGTGCCAGAGCCAGGGGCGAGCGTGGCTGCCCCACTGCTGAGAGCACGGAGCCACGAGCATGGTGCCATCCTTGGTGCCACCTGAGGAGCCTACAGCCATTTCAGCCCTGCAAGCACAGCAGCTTTGGCAGGATCAAGCCCTGACTTGCAAGGATGCAGGGTAATACACGAGACAAGGGCCACCACAGCAGGGGTGGCACCATTCCACACCTGGCCACCACCCTCTCCTCACTGCAAGGTGGCACTGAAAGTGACAGCTGATCTGAAACTGCTCTGCCATAACCATACAGCTTCCCTGTGTGGGAGCAGCTGCTTCTCACCATGCTGCTGGAGCCACCAGACCCTGACGTGGGTCTGAGCTGCCAGCACAGCAGCCCTGCCCTCAGCACCCCACCTGCCTGGAGCAGCCACTCTCTGTGTCTCACTGCTGTGGCACGGGGAGGAAGGAGAGCTCCTGAGGCAGTGGGTGCCAGCAGAGCCAGCCATGAGATGCTGTTTCCTGTCCTCATGGAGCACAGCAGCCATAAGTCAGTGGGAATGCTCTCTGCACTGATGCCAGGCAGATTTATGGGAGCACAGGCACTGCTGTGCTGTCCCAGCAGCCCCTCCCAGCCAGTCCCCAGTGCCAGTGTCCCCGTGGGCAGCACCTGCCACTGGTCACCCACCAGTGGGAGGTGACACCCAGCACCTTGTCCACTGTTCCAGGCTGGGTGGGGACCCATATGTTGCCAAGCTGCCCTGCTGGAGCACCAGAGGGGATGCTGGACTGCAGCAGACAGACAGACAGACAGACAGACAGACAGACAGACAGACCTGGCTCCTGATGGCCTGGCTGTCCCAGCACGTGGGATCCTGTGCTGCAAGGCAGCCCCAGTCCTGCAGGATGACCTTGTCCTCCCTCCTCTTGTCACAGCCCCTCTCTGGGCACCTTCCCAGCTCAGCCTGCTTGCAAGCAGCCTTGTGCAGCTCTGGCACACACCAGGAGTGCCACATACAATCTGCTGGCATCCATCTCTTGCCCAGGAGTTAGCTGGCTCCCCTGGCTGCTGCCCTGCTGTAGGTGGGCACCCCAGGGGCTCTGGCAGCAGGTAAGAGCTCAGCCCAAACCATAACACAGATCAGCTGCCAATTTTTCCATTTCCAGGGTGAAATGCCTGCCTGGGACCAGGACTTTGCCCATTTGGACAGTGACAGCTGTTGCCTCTTGAAATCCATCTCTGGATTTGAGTGTCCCAATGATACATCCAGCAGTTTATTCCCATGCACAGGGGGAGATGGATCCCACCCCCAGATATCCCCAAGCCCCTGCCTGGCTGTCCAGGCAGGTCTTCTCTTGCACAGAAAGCTGTTTGTGGCCTCTGCACTCCTGCAAGCTCAGTAATTGCTCACAACGATGCATGTGTTGTTTTTGATCAGCAAAACCCCAATTCCTCCTTATCTCCCTTGCCATCCTGAGCTCACACTACCTCAGAAGAGACAGAAAGTTCATTTCACACACCAGGTAAGAAAAGCCAGATGCCTCCTGCTTGTAGAGCCACAGCAAACAGCACAGGCACTTAGCAGCTCCCCTGTGACACCAGGAACCCCACCTGCTACCAGCACAGCTCCTGACTTCTCTCAGTTAGCTCTAACTCTCTTACTCCTTCCCAAAATCAAGCATCCTGTGCTCTGCTGGGGCCAAGGGGCTGGCTGGAGGTGCCAGTTCACCCAGCAGGACTAACCTCAGTTTCTACCCACTCCACATGGAACAAGCCTGGCCTCCACTGCTCACCTGCTGGGCTCCAGGTGACAGGTGACAGTGCCTGGTCTCTCCTCCCTCCCATCCAGCACCCCACAGGCTGCTCCAACACATTCCTTCCCCCCAAAATTCCAGCCCTGCTGCTGTGACAACCCCTGCATCACCCAAGGAGCTGCCAAACCCTTAATGTGGGACCTTAACACAGGCAGGGAGGGTGGCAGATGCACTCACAGCATGGCTGGTGCTGGGAGAGCAGGACACAGCTCCTGCACGCTGCCCCTGCACGGCTTCACACCAGAGGCTGCGTGTAGAGGACTGTGCAGCTCTGTCAGCTGGCACTGGAGGTCCAGTGGAGCTGTTCCCAGCTGTCTGTCACACCCCAGACACTCACTCTGCCAAAGGAAGGGCTTTGGGCATCAGAGCTCAAATCCTGGTGAGCCCTGCCATGCTGTCTGTCCTCCCTTGGGCTGGGTTTCTGAGAGTTCAGAAACTCTGCCAGGAGCACTGCTGGCCTCTCCCACCGACATCAGCTGGCCACAGGGAAGTGTCCTGGCACTCCTTTCCATGCTTTTGCTGATGGGGATGGAGGCAGAGATCCTGCTTGCCTCACTCTGAGTGGCCACAGAGTTTTCTGCACCTGAACCCCTCAGCTGCCCAAACTCCACCCATCTCCCCAGGTCAACAAGGTCCAGCCTGCATTTTCATTACCCTCAGGACAAACAGCTCAGGCATCCAGGCAGTGAGATCCCCCTGTGCTGTAGCAGAACTTTTCCAGGCACTCTCATGGTCCTCTGGAGATTTTTAGGGATTTTTGCTGCCAGTCCACTTAGGGACACTCACCACTTACATGACAAGAAGCCACTAGATCCCTCCCAGAGCCTGCCCAGAGCATAGTGCTGGTATCTCTGTTTGCCCCTGGGATGGAAGAAGCTTGCATGGAGCTGGAGAGCAACCAGCCATGGCAGAAACCACCCAGACACCACTCCAAGCCTTCCCCAGAGAGCCTGGGGTCCAACCCCAGCAGCTGGGAGGAGGAAGGTGACAGCCAAGGGAGATGTGACACTGATGGCAGCTCCTGCTCCATGTCCCACCAGCACCTCATCAGCCTCCCAGGGCTCTGTGCAACAGCAGAAGGAGCATTGCCAGCTTGGACTTCTCAAGGAATGGATGGAAAAGCCTCCAAACTGCTCCGTGTGCAGGGGCAGATTGCTCCAAGTGCCTGTGGACACTGCCATCCCACTGATCTCCCCACCTGAGGGCAGTGCTGGCTGGTAACTCTCAGTACTGACCAGTCCATGTGGGCAAGCCCCCCATTACAGCCCAGTGGGTGCAAGCAACAACAAAGATGATGGGAAGGGGGTGGATGCTCAAAGGTGCTGCTGACCATGGTGGAAGTGGGCACAAGATTCAGGGGAGCATTGAAATATTGGAAATAAAGAGAGGCAGAGGAAGGAAATATGACCTGAAAGAAGCAGTTCAGCCCCCAGGGAGAAAATGCATGGCAGAGCATGGACTGAGGCTGGACATCTGCACAGGGAGCCAGACCCACCTGATCCACCCAGTGCCCTTCTCCCACCTGTCCCCAGATGAGCAGAGCACTCACCACAGGCTGTGACAAGCTGAGCAATGCACAGCACCACAGAGCTGCTCAGAGAAGGTGTGTAGTCTTAAGTTTCATGTCTGGGATGTTTTGGTTTTGGAAGGGTTCTTTTTTAGGTGTTCTTCTGGTAAACAGAAGAACAATGTTTTGTAAATATAGGGATGTTTACATTCTTTCTTATAGGAGGGACCTTCTTCTGATGTCCCTCTGGGATGAGCAATTGATTGAAAAGTTTCCCTTTGTGTTACCAACCAAACTGGGCTCTGACATTCTGTATAGAGAGGAGCTCATCCCACAATAAAGGAGAACCCACTGAGCACTTTCTAAAGGAGCCTGCATCTCTCCTGTTCGTGTCCCTTGTGACAAAGGTGCCAAAGCTGGTGGAGGCCCCAGACACAAGCTCCTTGGGGCAGGGACTACACCTTTGGCTCCTCTCCCTCTGCCCTTCCTGCTGAAGAGCTGGCAGGACAGCAATGCCTGCATGCCATGGCAGCAGCAGGGCAACCAGAGCTGTGGTTCCAGGCCTCTCCAGCACTTGTGGCACGACTGATGGCAGGAGGATATTGGTGACACCACACCAGCTGCCCTTCCCACACCTCCTTCAGCGCTGCTCCTTTCCATAACTCCAATTAATATTACAAACCTCCATCAGGAGTCTTTTCAGACTGGCAGCCTCCGAGTTGCTTGGAAACTGTTTGCTGCAGCTGCTGCCTGGAGGGCTCAACGCCAGCCCTTCCACTTCCCAGGGCTGCCACCAAGGAACCTGGTGGAACAACCATGCTCCATTCCCTGCCACGTGCCAGGAGCTGGAGGAAGCAGGGATGAGCTGGGAGCAGCTTCGACACGAGCCAGGGATGAGAGAGCCCGGAAAGGCTCCAGGGCTGCAAGGTTTAGGACTTGGAGATCCCAAGGCTCCAAGCTAAGGCTTCAAAATGTTCCCAGCCCCAGGGTGAGGGAGAGCTTCCAGAAAAACATTCATAGAAAAACGTGCTCAGCCTCACAAGATTTATTTGGCCAAATCTGGTCGTTGAATTCAATCATAAAGAAGTGAGAAAGAGGGTTTTGCTTTATGAACAAAGTATTGGTGTGGGCTTAATGGTGAAGTCACTGAGACCTCCATAATACTCTATGAATAATCAGGTATCTCTTCCAATTTACAGTGTACCATAAAGTGCTGTTACAGTTTTGGAGACAGTACTTTTTTTATACTATAGCAATGACAAAAAGCATATTTTACTGCAGGAATGGCGGTGTAAGTACATTTATCCATCGGCCAGAATTCTGTGGTATGCTCTCCTCTCTAATGGCTGTACAAACATGCATACATCCCAGATTTACACCCAGATTTGCCATAATTTGCTTTGAAATTTGCATAATATGCGAAAATTTCTATATAAAATGGAGAAGAGCAGGGAGCTGCTCCTGCCAAACCCGCCGCTGGAATTCAGCACTTCTCCGTCTCGCACCGCTCCTGTTTCCCCACAGTGACAGTGCTCCAGGGATTCTGGGGCTGCCTTGGGGATCCCACCTTTTAGCTCAGCACTCCCAGGGACAAGGAAAGCTGAAGGGGAGCTGGATGAGGACCCCAGGGCCAGCTCAGTGCAGGAAACTCCAAGGGAAGGAACGTGAGGGGAGCAGGTTCTGCCAGTGCTGGTGAAAGGCATCTCCAACACCATCCCACGTGACAGCTTCCTCCATCGCCCCAGCGAAGCACTGCCTTTTCTTCTTGAAAAAATATTGTGGAATTAGAAGTCTGATTGATATGAATATGTAAGAACGCTGCTTTATTAATAGCAGCTGCATTATCAGTTTGCTCCCTGCTATTGGCAGGAGATCTGGGACAATATGTGGTTTGAAAACTAAAGAGAGATGCAACCCGCAAAGGCAGAGGCTGTGAGATAATTTCATTCCTTTTCCTGTGGAGCTGGCCAGGGTGACACGGATGCATGGCATCGCTCTTCCTGCCTGGTCACGGGAGCAGGCACTGGGATGGCTTGGTCTGAACACACCCACCGCCATCTGCAAAAGGATTTGCATTCAGTGCCCCCAGCAGAGGCAGGAGACAGCCCTCCAAGCCAGGGACGGCCACAGCCAGCTTTAACCTCTGCAAATTGAGGTCATTTGGTGCAGAGCATCATGCAAATCTCCCTGGCACGGGTAATAAACTCCCTTCGCAGTTTGCTTTCCTTACTCCCCCCATCAGCACCCTGGAGGCTTAAATGAAAACAAGATTACAAAGGAGATTGGATTGGACATATATCTGGTGTGCTATTTTAGCTGTAAATTATGCCAGCTTCATAAAACCCCAACTGTTCTTTCCCGAGATCCCTGCATAGATTGGCTGGCTAAGATCAAGCAACCAGCACTGGCTGCAGGCAGGCATTGTCTAGAAAAATGCTGAGAGGGTCCAAACAGGAGCAAGATCTTGTAGTGCTCTGTATCCACACACATTTATATGCCTGGGAACATAGGCATGACACCCAAGAACTTCCCGTGCCCGCTGATCAGCTAAACACTGACACACACAGGGGTCTTACAAGCCCCTGCCTGCCAGGCTTGGGTGAGCTGACCCTACAGATCATCTGTGCTGTTTCAGCTGCCTGTGACAACGCTGCTGACACTTTCCTCAGCCTTGGCTAATCCCAGGAGAGAGCAGAGCATCAGGCAAGCCCGGCCCAAAGCAAGGCTGGATGCCAGGCACGGGACATGGGGCAGTGCTCTGTCACAGGGTGAGTGTGAGTTAGCACACGTGGTGAGGCAAGCAGGGCTGGCTGCTGTGGCAGCCACGGGGCTCCCAGCCCCGAGCAAGGCTCTGCAGCACCAATGCAAAACTGCCACAGCCCCAAGTTTGCTACAGCAGAGCCGGCAGGAGGCTTTGCAATTCCTCTCACGAGCATCGCTGCACCTTGGCTGTGCTCCACGACCCTGGAGGACAGAGCAGCCAGGGCTCCCAGCACACTGAGCTGCCCCAGGTGCTGCACAAAAGGAAGGACACAGCTCTGATGACACCCAGCTCCAGCCCCTGGCCCTCTCCTGTGTCCCCTCACACGAGGGGCTGGCTCCACGCTATGAAGGCAGGCACCTTGGCAAGCAGGGCCTTGAGCAGCAAACCATGAGCTGGCTGCTGCAGGCACTCAGCCACCTCCAGGGACATGGGCCACTCTGAGCCCTGCAGGGACAAAGCCAGAGAAGCCCCACAGCCCATGGGAACTCCTCCACCTGGAGGGAGGCAGCTCGAGAGCAGCAGCACACTTTGCCCTTCCAAAGCAGGCATGGCAGTGAGCTGTCTTCCCTGCCACACTCCATGCTCAGAGCTCAGCCAGGTGCCACCACGCTCCCCTCACAGCCTGCACTGGACACAAGGCAGTGCCTTCCCTGGAAGGACAGGTCCAGCCTGTCTCAGCCACCCTCCTCTCCAACCAGTCCCCCTGGGTGATGCTACAGCAGATTGAATTTTGTGCATCTACCCCAAGTCTCCCACATGAAGAATCTCTGCAGGGTCAGTGACCTTTGGGGAGACCACACAATTTGTGGGCAGACATCTGCACATCCTCTCCAGAGGCAGAGTCCAAAGGCAGAGGCAGAGCAAGCTGGCAGAGGTCCTGCCTCACAATGTCAAGTGTTAGGAAGAAAGGGACACACGTTCAGGGGTGGTCAGGGCAGCACAACAATGCTGGTCCAACGTGAAAGGCCCATAACCAAAGACCCTGGGGTGCCTCACCTTGCTCCCCAGTGACAGCTGCATCTGCCTCACATGGACTCCCACGTGTGTCCCCACCTGCAAGAAACCATCCCTGCACGTTCCTCCGTGCCATTCACCACCAGGAGCTGGCACCTGCCTGTGTACATATCAATTGATACAAAACCAGGCTTCCTGGGCAATCAATAATGCTATTTAAAAGAGAAGTCTTGCTATTGAGTGGCTGTTGAGCCCAGCTCCTGCTTAATTTGGGAGAGAGGGAGAATGACGAGGGAGCTCAGAAGTGTTCCCAATATCACCAGTGCATGTCAGGCTGTCAGGCAGGGATGGAGGGGTCAGGGATGGAGGGATGGCATGGCAGGAGCACAGTGATTTTTCCACAGGGGAGGATCTGAGCACTCTCAGGGAGGAAAGGCCTGCCTGTGAATGCCTGTGAGCACTCGCAGTACCGAGCAGAAATTAAAACTGGGCACGGTGTTCCCTCAGTGCAGCTGTGGCTGCAGCAGATTTGGGGCTCCTCTACCACCCCACACCCAGCCAGGGTGTTCTGATCATCACCTCAAGTGGCATGAAAGAGCTTCTTGACTGCCAGGTCCTCAGAGGCAGCTCCTGACCATTATGCCTGTCCTGGCTGTACACATAGGGCCTCCCCCAGCCCTCTCCATTTTCAGGGAACACAACTTCCACCAGAGGATGAGCAGAGCTCACTCAGCCTCACAGAAGGCTGTGAAGCAGCTACCCCTCTCTTCCCTGTGGAGGACAGCCAGCCAGAAGGATTAATATCCAGCCAGATCAGAGATTTCCAGCCCTCCAAGGAGCGGGGAGCTGAACACACCCCCAGAAGGAGCCACAGAAGAAGAAAGGCTCTGTTTTAGGTGCATCAAGTGGAAAAAGGTGTGTGGATCAAGTAGAAAAATCCCCCAGCTCACAGTGCCCACCGTTCAGATGAGCTGTATGAGTTGATGGCGCCATTTTCCCTTCCATGCTCCCAAGTGCTTCTCCCTGGCTGATGTGGATCCATGTCCCTGTCCCCTGCTTTCAAAGCTGGAGCAGCCCAACAGCAGGTGCTGTGGATGGGAAGGAGCACACCCAAAAAAGCCCTGCTCTGGCAGGGAGCAGAAGGCCCCATTTATCAGTTCATCTCCCTCCTCCCACTGCAGCCCCTGAGACATCACCCAGGGATGTCCTGGGAGAGGAAGCATCTCAGCATCTCAGCCCTGGGAGATTTGGGCTGTTTTCTGCCTGGTAGGAGAGATGGGAGCAGCTTTGCTGCCCCAATGATGATCTGTGGAAGATCCAATCTGAGCCTTGTTCCAGCCAGGCCAGACACTCCTCAAGGCAGCACCCAACTTGACCTTTATTTAAACACTTTTTTCACAACAAAACCATGGAGCCTGAGTGCTGGAGCTGCCCTGGGAAAGACACAGAACTCGTGGGCATGAATCAGGAGAGAGGCTTGCTCCTGATTTCAGTGGGAGGGAGGAAGGACCAGTGCTAAGGCAAAGCTGAGGACTTGAGGTCCTTCAGTTTCAGGGTGCAGCCACCAAGCAAACAATAAAAGCACCTTCCTGCTATCCTGGGGCTGGGATTGGAGGTAAAATCCCAGCTCTGCAGATCCACGGGCAAGTCCCAGAGCTCTGCTCAGCCCCAGCATTGCAGGTCAGCTCCCAGGAGCTCAGGTGGTGAACATGAAGGTGGCTGGTGCAAACAGCATCTTCTCTCCTGACTTCTTCCCACTCAGGGACTCTTCCTGTGCTAGACAGGGCTTTATGCTTTTCAGCTCCAGTCCAAAGCTCAGACTGGCTTGGTCTGAGGCAGGAATGAGCTCCAAGGCTCGCTACAACCTCACTGTGTTAACTGCAAGCACGTGGCTGCCCTCCTGCCTTAGGAAGATCGAGGCCAACAGGTCCCTGTCCACCCTAAAACGTGTTTGTAGCACCTCTTCCCTTCCCCAGCCTTATCTCCAGGACTGCCCCCCTTGGTTTACAGAGGGCCCAGGCCTGAGCCCACTTTGGTTGCACTGAAGTGCTCCCCACAGTGCAAAGAGGACGTGGGTTTGCATCTGCACCACAGCTCCATCCTTAACAACTGATCCCAATTCCCCTGAGCTGATCAACCTCCCTGCGCAGCCACTGAGCTGCTGGCAGCAGCACTGGCCCCTGGGGACAGCACTGGGGCGTCACACCAGGACAAGCCACAGCAGCTGGGGCCACTGCAGGGACAGAGCTTGGTGCCAGCAGTGCTGAAGCCCTGGGAAGGGGCAGACAGGCTCCAGCTGTGGGATACTGCTGCTCAGTGCTGTCCATGGTGGAGCACCCAGCCAGAGCACCCTGTGCCCCCCTGGTCCTGCAGCAATGCTGAAGTGGTGGCTCCCAAAGCAGAGCTGCAGCACAGTGGCTGTTGCCATGCCAATCTAGTGGGCAGCTGGCACGTTGAACTGTCAAACCAGGAGAGCAGCCACGCTGCCAACCCATGCCAGGGTGTCCCAGGGGGCTGATTGCCCCCACGGGCTCCTGCAGCAGCATCACAGAGCCTGAGGAGCTCAGCTGCTCTCAGCACCAAGCACACCAAGCAGGCAGCCCCACTCCCCACCTCTCCAGAGCCCTGCAGTGCCACAGCACAGCTCCAGCCACAGGCTGTTGACACACGGGAGCAAAGGCTGGTCCCCACTGTCCTGGTGGCTGTGAGGGGACAGCCACAGTGCAGGGAGACAGCAGCATGGCAAGAGAAATGCAAGAGAAAGTTCAGCATCACGGGGGTCCTCAGCCAGCAGCCAGAGAACGGGAGGCTGCAGGCTCAGCCACAGGCTGGGGCTCTGAGGCACAGGGACAGGCAGGAAATGACCACAGGAGGTGTCAGAGCCAAAAGAACTCCAACCTGTTATGAAAAAACCTGGGATGCAGTTTTGTTTGCTGCTCAGGTGCAGCATGAACTCCTCACTGCAGGACAATATGGATGCCAGCAGCTCAGGGATGAGTGGGGAGCGCTGCTGAACCCGGGGAGCACCTGCCAGAGTCTGTGGCCAGAGTGCCAGCCCTGCCCTGCACTCGGCACCTGCCTCCTCCCAAAGATGGGCCACAGGCTCAGCTTCCCTTGGGCTGACCCAGAACCGCTCTGCCCTCATGCCAGCAGAGGTGCTCACACACAGAACACACAGCCCAGCCCGCCCTGGTGCAAACCAGCTCTCCTCTGCTCCACCTTTCCCTTGTGGGCGTGGGGAAACTGAGGCACTGGAGGGCTGAAGGTGGCACACAGCCCACTGGCTGTCATCAGAGAAGAGAAAGGTGAGAATGTTTTCAAACTGCACTTCCTCAAAAGCAAGCCGTGTCTCTCTAACAGTTTTGCTGCCGACAAGGAGGAGAACTCATCCCATCCAAATTGCTCTAAAATAGGAAAACGAGGAAAAAAACCCAAACCCAAACAAGCCTTAAGCCAGAAGCCAAGTGCATTTGTCTCTGTTCTTTCAGCTCAATCAGCCACACTTCATGATGGCAACTGCCATGATATCAGACCAACAGCAGGAACATTGTCACCCAGGAGCACGCCAAGGTGACCTGAGGGGGAAGTGCTGGAGCTCCCTGCCCCGAGCCCCACTTTCTCTGCCCAGCCTTCCCTGCCCAGGGCCCCGCCAAGGGGAAAGCCACCTGAGGTAGGTGCTGTGCTCAGCTGCACCGATCCGATCCGGCCCCTCCAGGCGGATTCCTCCTCCCGCGCATCACGGCGCGTACCTCCCGCGGATGCACCGTGCCACGGCCACCGGGGCAGCGACAGCGACACGGGGCGGGACGGGGGCAGCCCATCACCGCCCCGGCACCGGCGGAAGGCCGCGGGCACCTCTCCAGCCAGCCGAGGACGAGACAGCTCCGGAGGCGCCGGCGATGGCTCCTGAGCACCCCGCGCCCGGGGAGCCGGGCATCCCTGAGGGTGCCACGCCGCGGGAGAAGCCGCGAGGTGCCGGGGAGGGGGCGGCAGCCGCCCGGCTCTGGCAGTCCCCTCGCTCCCGCCGGAGCATCCCGGGGCGGCCGGCGAACTCCCCGCGCAGCACCGACGGGTGTCCCGGCGCCGAGGCTCCGCGGCGGGCACCGCTGGGCCCCCGGCGAGCGCTCACCTGGGCTCCGCCGCCGCCGCTCCCGCTACCCCCGGCACAGCCCCATTTACCGCCCGCCCCTCGGGCCGCACATCCGGGCCGCCCCCCCGCGG
>VZUI01036646.1:0-55950 GCA_013401135.1 Cettia cetti | reverse complement strand
GTCGGGGCAGCGGGCGCGCGCCGCGGGAGCGCGCGGGCGGGGGACGCGAAAGGTGCGAGAGTGAGCCTGAGTTCAGCGCGAGTGCGTGAATGCCAGTGACCGTGTGCGTGTGCGGGAGCGCCCGCTCCGGGCCCTGCGACTGTCTGGGCGCGCACAGGTGTGCAGGGGCTGTGCCGACATGGCCCGCAACCAGGTGCACGGGGTGTGTCTGCAGGGCAGGTGTGTGTGAGCCGGGTACGCAATCTGTGTGTGTGCATTGTCCCTGTGTGCTCAGTATGCGTGCACAATCTGTGTCTGTGTGTGCAGTGTGTGTCTGTGTGCACAGTCTGTGTCTGTGTGTGTAGTGTGTGTCTGTGTGCACAGTCTGTGTCTATAGTCTGTGTCTGTGTGCACAGACTGTAGACTGTGTGCAGTCTGTGTGTGTGTGCAGTGTGTGTGTGCACAGACTGTGTCTGTGTGTGCAGTCTGTGTGTGTGTGCAGTGTGTGTGTGCACAGACTGTGTCTGTGTGTGCAGTCTGTGTGTGTGTGCGCAGTCTGTGTGTGTGCACAGTCTGTGTCTGTGTGCACAGTCTGTGTCCGTGTGCATGCATGGTCTCTGGCTTCGTGCAGTCTGTGTGTGCCGTGTCTGTGTGCACAGCCAGCGTGTGCACGGGCCCCTGTGTGGGTATGTGGCCTGTGTGTGTGCACACAGCCGGTGTCTGGGTGTGTGCACGGTCTGTGCACGGTGCATGCACGCACACGGTCAAAGGGTGGATGAAGCGTGTCAGTGCTCTCTGAATGCCCGGGCGTGTGTATGCCTGGTGTGCGTGTGTGTGCACGCTCCCTCCCCGCCACCGGTCTGTTGATGGGCTGTGGATGGGCTCCTTTCTCTCTATTTTCCATGTTAGTTGCAGCCTCCCATGTCCCTGAGATGCATTTGGACCCCCAGGGGATTTGGATCCAGACAGAAGGAGAAAAGCAAAGGAAACGTTTAATCGTGATTAACCTTCCCCATTGCAAAACAATTGTTAGTAGGTATATTTAAAATATAATTACTATTGCCGTGATTCATAGGTGCTTTAATAAATGGTTAATCAATGGCCACAGGGCCGACAATCCCCGCTGCCTGACGTGCCTGGTTAGCGCCTGCTGCAGTAAACCTGATTCATGGGGACGGGGCCAGCCCCTGCCCTCCTCTCACACCCACGAGCCTTCAGCATGGCCCCTCCCCGGTCAGCAGCCCCCCACCGCCTGTTCTGCACCCCAACAGCCTGCTCTGTACTGCTGGCCCTCACTCAGCAGGATTTTGGGGTGTCCCCAAATGGCCCCAGCACTGTGATTGCCTCTGGAGTAGGGGAAAGGAACCGCCCGAGCTTGATTTTCAGCTGGCCTGCAGAAATTATCTGAAAATCTTCAGGGAGAGAGGCGGTGTACATCTGTGTACTATTAAATCCATTAGATGTGTTCATTATTTTATATTGATTGGTATATCACTACACAAAGTTAATATATTATGATTATTAGTATATTGTTAAATCATTAAATACGACAGCAGACACAATAAATAATTTCCAGGGGATCTCAGCTGACATTTAGAAATTGATGGGTATGTTTTTCCCTTTGCATCCTGGCTGGCTGCAGGACTGCAGCGACGCTGTGGCTGCTCTAACTGATCTCATTCCCCGGCTTTCCTCTGCCAGTGAAGGCAGCAGAGAGAGCCTGCTCTGCCATGCCCAAGTTTGCATTTTAAAAGATGAAGCTGAATTAATACCAGCCCCAAAGAAACCTGTTGGACGAAGATATTCAAACTACTTGCATGAAACAGGGAGCCACAAAGAAGGATCTACACGGGAAGCTGTACCTTGGTGTTGCTCAGGGAGTGGAACACCCTCTTGCAACACTAACAGGATTTTCATGTGAAAAGGCAAGGATGGAGCTGCCCTTGCGTCAGGAGCGCTGCCACCTGCCTCCTGCAGGTATCCACCCCAACTAGGGAGCAGAGAAGCACAAGCATCCCCAAACCCTCAGCCCAGACTGCAGGTCACGGGGGGTTGTGGATTTATGGCACAGCTCCTCACGAAGCAGCAGATGTTGGAGAGCATGCACATCTGTATCTTTACAGCAGGGGAGCTGGATGCCAATCAGGGTTAATTCGGGATAAATTTACAAGAGCGCAGAGCATGACCCAAGGTACCTCTTTATTGGCCTACTACAGGCCTGCTAAATGCATTGGCTGACTACCACACATTAAAGCCACATGAGCTTGTATGTTCAAAATGAATTTCACAGGAAGACACAGGGATAGAAAAAGGAGGAGAGCCTGTGTCACAAATGACATCCAGATGTGAAAACACTGTAAATACAAACATCAAAAGGCTCACCCCTCCACATTCTGCAAAGACAACATTGGAGAAAGGACTTGCTGCATTTAAACAAATATTCTCGGCAAGGAAGCCAAGGAGCCTGCTGTCCCTGGTGCACAGCAAACCCCCACGGATCCGAGTGGGAATTAGCCATTTGTCAAGGCAAACATGCAGCAAATATTATGCCATCCTCTAGACAGTTCAACCTTGGATCAGGGGCAATGAAATGGGATGGAAGGGAAGGTGTTTTGCTAAGAAGACCAGAAGTTTAAATCTAATAACTCAAATCTGAAAACTGCACTCTAGAAAGCTGTGATTATTTAGATAAAGTCTCCAGGGCTATGACATACTTCTTATTAGAATTGATACCATTCAGGGACAGGACTTAAGCCTTGCCAGTTGCAAGTAACTAAATAAATAGGTGCCTTTTAAAGCCTTGTTATTTGCTGCAGTGAAGATAGAACTGGAGCGATAGCCTAGAAAATCTGGAATATCTGGTAAATCACTGAGTAACATTTTAAGGAGATGTGGGATATGAAAGATCATTCCCCTGAAAGGCTCTGAGGAGCTCCAAACCTCTATTTGCATGGACCTCCAGAAGAACTAGCAGTGACTCACCACCATTGAAGGAGAAGTGTTCCTGAAGCCAAGGACTTATCCCATCAGTCACCTGCCACACTGTCCCTTTCCCTTCTTTCCTACTTCTGACTGCAGTAGAACACAACAGGGGACAAAGGTGGTTTGAAGCAGCACAGAATAAACCTAAAGTAGCATCAAGGGCAGGGGAAACCACTTAACACCCTTCCAGAAAGGCGGGGATTGGTGGCTAAGTGCACACAGGGTGCAATATCAGATGCTCATTTTGTGTTCTCGATTCAGCCCTCAAATGTGCAAACCACGATGACAACATTGGGTGTTACTTGCTTGAACTGCTCTTCTCGGAGCACCACGATCAGGCACTGGGCTGGGACAATGTGAAAACCAAGCTGAGACGGGGTGTATTCTTGTTTCTCATCTTTTCAAGATGCTATCTGACCACCAACACCTTACACACAGCATGAGCAGACTACAGGAGGGACTCCACACCGAGCTGGCGCTAATCTCTTGAAGGTGCTGGGACACCAGGGTGTGGGGCCAGCGTGACTGTTCTCAGAGATGAGATGAGATGAGATGAGATGAGATGGGCTCTGGCTATTGTTTTCACTCAGGCCTGACTCAAGGCTGCAGGATCACAGCCATCCACTCCACCAGCATATCTGTCTCAAGTGGAGAGCCCTCCCTCGAGACAGGATCCATCAGACCAGACTGATGCTTGAAAAGAGCATGGAAGACTCTCCTCTCACCCTGAGCCACAGCACAATTCTTATTTTGGAGCTAAAAGCTTCAAGCAGTTTGATACTGGCAGTGCTGACAACAGACAGAGAAAGCACTTAACCATTGTGTTGCATAAAGATATCATGAGGAAATCAGGATTATACAGTAGAGAGAGTAGAAAAACACTCAGGAAGAGCTTGGATAAACTCTGGGAGAGATTCAATAACAGCTGCCACCGCCTCCTGCATCGTGTGTCCCCACCTGGGCTTCTGCTGGGAGGCAGCTGGAGAGGAGTTTTATTGAATCTGTTATTGAACCTGCCCCCAGGTTGGGATTGTGCTAGGTACCCTCACAGGGCCTAAAATAGAAGTGAAGTTACACAGGAATTCACAGTGCAACTGTTAAAATATGCTCTGATTTGCCTCAAAAGCCAGTGGGTGTGGGGTGAGGGAGTACAGGGGGGCCAGGGAGTGCCAGCTGCCTGCCAGGGCTGTGCAGACAGTGCTGGAGCAGGACTGCAGCTCCCCATCCATCCCAGAGCCTGCTGGTGACGCACAGCTCCGCTCCCAGGCCTAACAACACTGCAAAACTATTTAGCCATTGGAGGATCACATTACATGCAAAATCTATAGCTGCTCAAGAGCTTAATTTTGACATAGAATTTTCACTTGCTGAACAGAAAAGGGAGGGGAAGTCTGAAACTGTCTAAACAAAAGAATGTTTTTTCCACTGCACTTTCAAATGTTCATAAACCGAACAGAATACAGTTAGAGACGGCCCTTCGCCTCGGGGCATCCAAGGCTATGGCTCCAATTAAAGAGAACAAGGATACAGGAGGTGGTACCTCCAGTCTGATTGCTCTCGCCTGGGGCAGCTAAGCCTCATGAATAAACACTGTTGACTCTAACTCTCAACAAAACAATTACACGTTTGTTTTTAGAATACATTTTCTTAGCCTTTCCACTTGCAATTTTTGCTACTATAAACTAGCCAGGACAAGAATAAATACCTTTGTGATTCTCTAAACATCCTTGTAATTGCAGTGCTTCACTCATGAACATGTATTTCAACATTAGAAAAGATCCTGAGCGATAAGACAAAATGTTTCTTTGAAGTAACCTTTCAGAATTAGATGCAAAATATTTACAGCTAATTATTATTACAAGAACTCCTGTACACACACTGCCAGCCACAGGAGTGAAAACCTTATGTGCAAATCCAGCTACCTTTGAAGAACAAAACCACAAGCAGACGGGTGAGACTTGTATTTTTCTGGACTCTTGCCAAGTGTGGTGCAGCCCCCGGGGTTCCCCATCTCCCATGGATCTGTCAGCCCTCACAGACCTCCCTCCTGGCAAACCATCCCCAAAGGGATGCTCCTGAGAGATTGGGGGTGCTTCTATGCCTCAAAAGTGCCAGTTCAGCTACCTGCTGAATGCAAATGAGAGGAGTGGCAGGGTTTCTGCTGCTGGGAGAGTCTAAACAGAACAGGTAGTGGATGAGTCGTCACTTAACTGCGTTGGAGACCCAACACAGCTGTACAGCAGCTAGGACAAAACCTGGAGCTTTCACAAGGACAGAAGAAGACAGCTCCAGCCAGCCCTCCCTGGGCTCAGGTTACTTGTAAAGATGGGTGCAGAAGTAAAGCAGAACTCTGGTTTCCTGCTGAGGATAGTGGTCAAAGGGGAATAATCATTTACTCAACTTTTAAAGGATTTTTTTCCAGAAAGCCAACCTACTGCTGCAAAGGAACAGTGGACCACCAACCACCACTTCAAAATGGCAAGCCTTAAACTGCTTAGCACAAAAGATTTTGGCCAATAAATAACTTTCATTTTTTTTTCCCCTTAGAAATGCCTCCCAAGAGATTATTACCCTCCTCCTCACTGTTAGTGTGAGGATGAGAGAACACAGAATGGGAAAGTAAGGGAGAGCCTGCTACCCTGTGGATTTGGGAGCGACTCAAGCAATCCTTGACGATGCTTGTTCCACCTTCCAAAGCAGACTACAAGAGATGTTGCCTGCTCCTATATGTTATTTATACATTGTGTTAAGCAACAACGTGCAAATGAGCTGAAGTACAAAACGTCAGACACGGCAAGATGTTCCAGAGCAGTACAACACAGCACAACACAGGGAAGCCACTCTCCGTATGGGGCCCTGTATCCTAGGAGTGTTTATACTCCATTGGATAATTGGGACCACAGCCAGCTCATCCTAAAATATACAGCATGAGTATGGTTAGGCATTGCATCTGTAACATATACAACTTTAGATGTCAAAGCATCTTTGTTTGAAGTCAACAGCAATAAAAACTGCATTTGTACGAGAGCTTAGCATGTGGGAATACATATTGCTAAACCAGGATGTTAACACATGGCCCTCCTCAGTTGGCTGCTGCCAAAAGTATGCCTTTCAAAATTGGGATGAGCATGCCAATAATCTGCAGGATATTTTAAAACTTGGAGAAATCTACAGCTATCATCCAGTATTGGAGAAAACTCTTTTTTGGGCACATCTACCTTTGGTAGAAACTGGCATAACTCCCTCTACTTGGAAAGATTGGGGTCCTTTGCATATATGGACGTGTTATGTTTAAAAAACACAGAAGGATTCTTCTATCCTGTTTCATTTTGCAGAAACTTTGCTTAGTCACTTAGTGACAAATTATTCACTTGTGTAAGTGAACCTTTCGAATGTACACAAATTTTTAGATTAATACAGACCTATCTTTCAAGGTTGCCATCTTGCTATTATTTCATTAAGGCACACAGAAATTACACCAGAACTGTGTTAAGCTTATGGGATTTCTATGACTTTCCTTTCCGTATATTAAACTTTAAACAAATATTATGATTGTATTCCAAAGGCTTGAATGGGCTGATGATTTTGAAAGTGCTACTTTGGCATCACTGTACAGCTCCATTCTTTCATGTATGTTTTGTTATAACACAAAGAAGCTCTATTTATGAAAAGCCAGCCTTAAATCTATAGTTTGTGAAGCCGTAATTTGTGGTTGCAATTGTGGTTAATTTAACAAAGCAAGCCTTTTGGTTCACAGTGCACCATACTTACTATTTTTCATAAACTATCAGAGCAAAAAAACCCCCTTCAACATGTCAGATATATGATGATCCAGCAATGTTGCAATTTTCCAACTCCTATTTTGTGGTATACCATATTATATGCACAGGAATGCTACATAATTTATTCTGGAGCACAGCCCTGTAATTATTGCTGGCAAACTACTAATTACATACTGCCATCAAATCTAACCATTTTCCCTATAAAAAACCCCTACTTTCGTGCGGAATACAGCAAATCCAGCCCTGAGTGTACGCATGTTTTTATTTTAACACGCATGCCATATGGTATTGATCCTCCACTCACTTATACTTCACCTAAAATATCTGTACTGACTACGGGATTGTGCAGGCTTTGTGCTGTGGCACGATGCCATGGGGCAGGAAAGGTCTCAGCCCTGGTTCTGCACCAGCATCTCCCCCTCCTTCTGAGGGCCAAAGCTCTCAGCTCACACGATTTCTGGCTTGGTCTAAGTAAGACTCAGGCTCTGCTACAATATGAGGGTCTAAATCTCGAGTTACCCAAACTCCAGGACCGGGGTGTTTGGAATTTTGTCACCAGCTCATCCTTAGAACTCCATTTGTGGGTTCCCCCCACAAGTACAGTGGTTAGCCCTGCCAGCTGGACACAAACCTGCTCTCTGCATCCCAAGGAATTCTATGAGCCATGGCACATTCCAATTGCAGGACTGCACAGCTTTGAGATGCTTCTGGGGAAAAAAAGGAGGGATTGTGGGGAAGAGGGAGCACGCAACGAAAATTCCCCAAAGATACCGCCCTACATACACTGACCTTTCCAGAAATTGGCCACAGATTCGACAGCCTGGAGAAGCCCCAGTGTTCCCATGCAGCACGGAAAGAGCACGGGCAGAAAAACAGCAGGGACATACTGAAATATGGATTTTGAGGCTGTGCGTGTCCAGCACGCTCAGGGGGTTCAAGGCAGGGCTGTCCTGTGCCCAGCCTGCCCGTGGGCTGCCAGAGCAGCTGGGAGGAATGGTGCTGCAGCCGCCCAGGAAAACACAGGGCGAGCCGGGAGCTGCCTGTGGCGCTGCAGGGAGCCAATTACGGATCTGAGGCTCCAGGCTCCTTGCCCGCAGCATCTGCCCGAGTGGCTGCGGGGCTCCCGTGCTCACAGCCGGCTGCAGGATCACCTGCAGCGACGCGGCCGAGGCCAGCACAGCTCAGCAGCGCAGGGCAGATGGGGCCGGTGGCTGCAGGAGCTGCTTTCCCCCAGCAGCGGTCCCTGGAGGGCATCCCAAAAGCTCTGGGCGGCCAAGGGAAGGGGGAGAAGCCCAACCAGCATCCGCTTCTGCTGCATCATTTTTCTTCATTCACAGAACCCCCTCCTAGCTTGGGGGGCTATTCTGCCCCCCAACATGACTTCTCTGGACTCAATCCTCCCGAGCAGTGCATTTCTGACTTGGCAATCAAAACATCCCTGAGACTTGTTCCATTTAAAAAACATGACAAACAGTGTAGGTATGCGAGACAATTTTCTTAATCTTTCTCAATTTTCTCCTATTTCCAAACTGCAGCCAGAACTGACTGTGGAGCAGACCCCCTCTCTCACTCGTCTGAAGGTCTGGAGCAATGTAAGGAGCTTGTTGCACACTTTGATGATAACGTGTGAAATGAAGCAGCCAGGGGCGCTTGTGAAGGATGTCAGAAAAATCCCACTGGAGAACAGTAACCCCAGCGCCTCCGTGGCAGCACAGGGCACGGGCTGCCAGCACAGAGCTGCAAAGAGCTGCAAAATCTGGCCCAGTTCTGGTGAAACATGGACTATTTGCTTAAGATTCTGGCATTTGCTCTGCAGTATCCCTAGCAGCTTTAACAAGAATAAAGCATGCTTTGCATGCCAAGCAAGTTGGCTGATCTTAGTCATGGCCTTGGTCAAACACAAGGAGTTGCTTTACAAGAAAGAACTGCCACTAAAAACATGAAAAATGTTAACGGAACTCGCAGCTTGCAAGTTTAGTGTTGCATCTGAAGCCTGAAGGTCTTTGGGAGCTACCCTCAACATTCATCTCAGCAGTTTCCAGGCACCAACACCCAACACTCCTTTTCCTCTTTACATCTCTGTTCTTATTTATTTCACAGCTAGAGGAATGGTCTGGTAAAAAAAAAAAAAAAAAAAAAAAAAAAAAAAAAAAAAAAAAAAAAAAAAAAAAAAAAGTGACAGGTATAAGACTCAGCTCATATGGATAACTCTGGAAAAAGAGATTTTCTTCCCTGAGACTACTTTCAGGTTTGCTGCTATCAGCTGAGGATTAGTCAGCTAACATGGCATCTCTGTTGACATACATTTTCTCCCCACAGCTAAGACAGCTTAACTACTTTATGCTTCCGAATATTGCAATGGTTAACCAGATAGTTTCCAAAAAAATAAAAGCATCTCCTACTTATTAAATTGTAATTCTGCTTTTAGTATTGAACTGGAATCCACAGACAAAGAAATAAGCACTCAAACACCCTTCTGCCTCTAAAATATGCTTACTTGAAAAGCTTGTAATATGGTTAAATAAATTACTGAACAGAAGAAGTTGTTTGGCTATTCTCACAAGAGCAAAGAATCCATTCAAAATCTTGCACAAGTTTTCTTCTTCAGCACATACACATTACAAGGATTAAACAGAAAGGGAAACTTACAGCTTTAGACACACTCTGTGTCTCAATACCAACTGCAGCACCAGCTTCTCTGTAAGGATTATCAAGGCTACAGCCCCATGCAGCTGTCAGTCCCTGGGGCTGTAATTCAGCTATCCTGCTCGCACTCTATCCATCACATTTACACAAATCCCCAAGGTGGACTGCCTTCTAAATGTCTTTACCTTGTGCATTATCCTGGGGCTTAACAATCCAATATTGGTGCAGCCAAGGATAATTACTCTCCATTGATGATAAAACACCCTGAATCCTGTCAGGCATGGCAATTTGCATCTTACAGTACTGAGGATCAATAGATACAACAAAGGAGTGAAACCTGATTAGATACTGCTGCCTCTCAATGGCAAGAGAAGAGCTGATTGTTTTGCAGGGTTGAAGTCCTGGTTAAAAGGGAAACAGAGGTCTCCCATTACAACACAGTCCCCAATCCTGCTGTTCACCTAGAAACTGCTGCAGGGAGTTTGAGACTCCAGGAGAAAGTAGTTGAATAAGCAACCATGTCTTACAGACTCCTGGTAAAAAAGGAGAGTTGTTTACTTGGGCCAGAGTGGCTCATGCAGTTTCGCTGTAACACAAGAGAATACAGAGGGTGTGAATGGTCTGGAGCTCCAAGAGGTTCTACTTTCCCCCTGGTTTTATAGATTTACAGCATAAAGAGGACAAGTAACTTGTTCATGATCACACACTGCTTCAATAATGAGCCTGAAAATTGGCTACTGGCTCTGCAAATGGATCTCTTTCTGAAGAATCCTCTAGGAGCGTGGGCTCAGCCAAGAGTCCTGCCCTGTCGAGGCAACAGAAATGTCATATATATTTAAAATAAGGGATTGCAGGATTTTCCAACCACAATTAACCAGGTAAGCAGATGCATGAAGGTGGAGGTGGAATAAAAAATTATCCCAACAGTCTTCAGTCTTCTGACACTAATCTAACACTGAATCTGATCAAAGATAAGAAGCGTGGTGGGTGAACTTCGGTTCCCACATTTAATCTAGAGAGACATCACAAGCTTCCTCCTCTTCAAGTCTTTATTTGGAGGCCAGTAACATATTGACTAAACCCATGGTTTGGCTGTCAGCACTGCTGGGATGCAGGCAGGGAACGCATTCCCGTTTGGACGTGATTCTTCACCACTGACACTCCCTGAGCTCAGCTGTGCCCATCTCCCACAGCCTGCCCAGATTAGTGATACCAAAGCTCAGCCCAGGGCTGCATACCAAGAGCTCCCAGAAAGGATGTAGCTAACTGTGTTAAATCTGGGTTTTTATTTGGTTTCTCGTGGCAGAGCTGCATTAAACAGAGACTGCATGTCTCCATGTTCCTGCGTGACTGAAAGAAATGCAGAGTTTTCTTCTATGGAAATTAGTCAGCAAAGGAAAAGCTGAATTTGGGGGATTCCCAACCATGTGAAGGATAAAAAAGACCTCAAAATATGCAGAAAATAAAAGAACATCAAGAAAAGAGCTGGACACATCTTTTCAGAATGTGCGCTCTGAGGCTGATGAAGGGCTCAAAGCAAGAGAGGAGAAAAACAGAGAAAAAGAGAAAAACTCTTCAGAAACCAGCTGGGAGTAGTCTGTTCTTATCAAAACACGTTGCTGACACAGACCTGTCACGGAGCCAACATCTGCTCCCAACTTGCAGAGTCAGTCTGAGGCAGGCTGAGTGTCTCTTGCACAGGAACACCAAGGGTTGACTTGGCACGATGGACGTAAATGAGAAGAGCTTCTGAAAGCACCAGTGAGCAAAATGGGAAGGAAGCTTGTTCCTTTGATGAAAAACCTTTTTATTTTGACCTACAGGCAAACTTGCAGATTTTTTTTTCTGCAGAAAGGCATCTCTTCCAACACGGGAAATGGGAAAAAAAGCCTGATTCTGGACATCTGACGCATATGGTAATGTCTGCTAAAGCCAACGGGGGGTTGCATATGGCAAGCCTGGAAACCTGAGGCTCATTAACATTATGGCATTGGATTATCACTATTTTATGGTCATAAGGATCTGTCTCTTTCATCCTGATGCCTGCTGAGTGATGGTCGATTCAGATGCCCCATATTAACCCCTAAGAGTAAATATAATATTGGTGAGAAGTACCAAGCCTACATCTGAAATCCTTTGTCTCCACTTGTGCAGTGGAGTAGAAACATGCTTTCCCACTCTGATCTCCTCCTGAAATCTATTCCAACCCTTAAAGGCTTTCACTCCCTCTGCCTTCTTCAACCTCCAGCCTTTTTGGGGTACTGGAGAAGATTTGCAAACAGTCTGAGACAGCATCACAGTAGAACAGATGGCAACTATCCCACCTAGGGCGAGACACCACGCAACATCCGTTGGATTCTCACATGAGCATCCAGCTCCTGGCACTGCCTGAGCCTCTGCAGCGGCACTCGGAATCTCTCCTGCCTTGTGGGAACCCATCACTCCTCATGGAGAAAAGGACGTTATTATGGTTTTCCATCTGTCAGTGCAAACTGAAATGTAACTTTGTATTGGCCTCTCCACTCTGCACTCAGGCATGGAAGATTTAGAGCTTGCTGTTCTGTGCTCGAAATGGGAAATTGGAGTGGAGCTGCTGAGTCATGAGAACAGGGGGCCTCTATCTCCCTGGGGAAAACCTCTAATCCTCTCTGATGCACCTGGGTGCGATTGATTCCTCAGGATTCCCGCACACTCACACAGCCTCTGACTGTCAGAGGTGCATTGATTTGTTCAGCACTGGAGAACAGAATGGATATAATGGAGGTGATTTTTAAGGTGGTGATTGCTGTGAGTGGGTGAAAATAAAACCAAATTAAATAAGCAGCCATTAGACCTTAAAACTGAGGAGCCCAGCTGCCTGCTCCTGTCCTCTGAAAGGAGGATGATAAGACTGTCACATGCTCCAAAAACAGGTGAGCAGGAGCATAATGAATTCACAGGGTGTAATAATCCTGGTGGAAACTGGCTCAAAATGCCCTTGTGGTAATAATGCATTCTCCTGCATCACAGTGCACTCAAGGACATTGTCCTCATCTGAATGATGTTATGCACGGTCGAAGAACACAGGAAGAGAACATAAATGTAGAAACCTTAAACACAGCCATGACCAAGTCCCAGACAAGAGCATCCTATCAAAGACAATGATGCTGAACCCTTGAAAACAAATATAAAGCAGCAGAACTGTGGGTCAGTTTGCAGGAAAGTTTCCGGTGCTTGTCAACTGCTCCATGCAATTGGAAGGGGGAGGAAAAGGGTCAGGGTAAAGACCTATTTCCCTATCATTTCATCACATCACTCTTCATATAAGCACCCTGCTGACCAGCCTTCTCCCAGAACTTCTCAGCGATTAGCACCATGCTGTTTCTTACTGTGAATTCGAACAAGAGTAGCACAAAGCTATCAGCAGGGACTTCAGTGATCAGAAACTGCTCAGCCAATTTTCACTATCATTTTTTCTATGTCAAACAAATGCCTATTGTCACCAGGCCTGCTCCTGTGGCATATTGAGAGCTTCTGCAAATTGCAGGGCCCCCTGTCTCTGATTTTAAATCCCTAAAATGTTAGCTCCCACCTTATAGACTAACAGATGAGCAAAGGACAGGGAGCCAGGAGCTGCTGGTGGTAATTCTGGCTATTGATGTGCAGCATAAGTATCCTGGGTACCCTGCCCCTGCCTCAACCTTCCCTGCCTGCACAACAGGGATGGAAAATAGCAGTACCTGCCCTGCTGCAAGGCAAAGGGAAGACAAGTTTTTTTAAGATGCAAAGTGCTAATTACTAGTTCAGACTACAGGTCTTGGCACTGGAATTAGAAATAGCAGAACTATGAGAGCTGCTGTTGCAGTCGCCACACACAACAGGCCTGCATCAGAGACTTCCCTGTGATGCTGTGCTTGTGAGATCCCCATCAGCTGTGACGGGAATGTTTCACGTTGATGGGATGTCATCACTCAGCTACAGGACTCTGGTGGAAGTGGAAAGAGAAGGAGCAGGCAGGCTATGAAGTGATAACCCTGATTTAATGCCATTAATGCAATTTGATAATTTGCAGAGGTATTTTAGGCCCTATAGGAAAACAAGGGAAAGAGAAATGGATTTGGGCAAATAAAGGATATGTTTTAGAGCTTCCTCCAGACTGCAGATTTCTTTTCAACAGCACATATATTGCATTTTTTCTTACAGCTGCCACTGTAGGGGCCAGGGCATTGTATAACAAGAGGAATGGTCAAACACAATTTTAATGTGTCTAGTAAGGCAGAGTGCAATACTTATATATATCAGAACAAGCAATGTGCCAAAGTGCCCGATGATAAGGAAGAAATGTGTCCTCGATCACGAAAAAACAGTTTAATGTGCACACTGGGAGCAGAGTATTACACAGATAGAGCTTTCTCCTGGCCATGTGAATTTAAGGAACCCCTGCTGGTAACTGAGATTCCTTGCAGACAATCAGACCAGAAGCAAAATGTTATAAATTCTTAGGGTACTGTATGACGTGAGATACATCCTCACATTTTATACAAAGAAGGGGAAGATAGCATGTAAGCATCTGAACTCCTATACAACAAATGCCATTTCAAGCATCATTTATTATGCTGCCTTTCACAGACTTTTACAATCCTCAATATGGTTAGCAATTTCAGCTGACTCGTAAAGTGGTTTTAAAATTCATCACTGAAAAGAATGTTTATCTCTGTGTTTCCTCCAGTTCGGGAGTAAAATTAGACTCTTAAAACCTGGGGATGGTGTGTCTTTAATTTTGTTTAGAACAGAAAATAACTGTGATATGAAAGGTTTAATGAGGTTAGAAATCTAAAAGGAAATGGAGTGGGAATAGATTATCAAGAGAAATAAAGCCAACCGCTGGAGAGTACACTAATATTAAATATTAGGTTTCTAAACCAAATATATATAATCCATTTAGGGACTTAATGGTGGTTCTCAGAAGCACATTTATCTACAGCTTATGGTTCAACAACCAATATTATAACTCCATTTGTCACTGTTAGGTGAGGGGGATGGATGTCAGGGAGGCGAGGGTCAGCACATGAAGAGGAGCTCGGGAGATGCCGCTGCCGCACCTTGAGGGGAAGAGCTCACCTGCACATTTCTGGCTCCACAATGAAGATCTGCCCTGGAAACATCTCCTTACAAAAATACTCCCTCTTTCATTTTCTTCACGAAGAACAAAGGCAACATATTCAAGCAGGGATTTGTCTTAAATTAGGCTTTATACCCATTTTTCATTTAGAAAGATACTTACACGTGTGCCTAACTAAATGTGGGATTACGCACTTGATTAAAATTAGCGACATGCTTAAACTACTTGATGAATTGGGTCATTAGATACCTAAGTCAATACGAGATAAGGAGCTCTGAAAATCAAGACAAATTGAAAACTCAAAAATGGATTTTGGTTCTTAGCTTTTTACACCTATACTAATGAATTTACAGTAGAGGCAAAGATTTAACTAAACCTCCTGATATCAACACCCAAAATGAAATCCCTGCTTAAGAAATACCTGCTCCCTTTCTCCTCAGCTGGGACTCCTGGGTAGGGAGGTGACCAGCTGTGGGACAGCTCTGCCCTCTGCAACTCCACTCAAGTAGCTGCAGAAAAAAACTTCCACCACTAAGAATAAGAGACTTAGGAGACAGAGTATTTAGGGGAAAAAATAGAGAAAGATGCATGGGTTGTCACACTTTCATTTCAGGAAAAGCCAAAAGAGTCCTGTGTAGAGACACCTGGCAATATGGAGAGAGAGCTGCTGGATGACCTGCAATTCCTAATCACTTTAACCCCTCCGTGCCACCACAAGCACAGAGTGAGGTTTATAGGCAGAGGTAATTTTTTTTATAATACTGAACAGTTGGACAGAACACAGAGCCTCTGCAGTGGCCTTTTTGTGAGGGCCATGTGCCAGAACTCTTGTCCTTCTGCCGCAGTTCCATCTGCTGGCTAAACACCAGGCACCCTCTGCCTCCCTTCATATCCTGCCTTGCTCTATCCCATCAAAGAAGAAGGAGGCTGGTGCTCCATTTTACACTTGGGATCACTGTGTTATTTTGGTTATGCTTCGTGTTTTCCTTTTCTGAAAGAATGCCTGCTGTCAGGGACCCACTACTTCCAAGTGAGCACTCTGCCTGCCAGCTCCAGGCTTCTGGATGCAGCCAGCAGCTCTCTGAGGACTCCCAGACATGCTTCCTTTCTCTTTTCACAGGATAGGAGGGAAGCTGAGCTGGGAGGATGACACAGTAGGAAACAGAAGTGTGGCCCTTTCTCTTGAAAGGCTCCAAATCTGCTCCCTCTCCAGCCCCAAAGTACTTGTGCCAATTCTTGGTTGACTGAAATCTTGAAATGTCACCAAGAACTGGAGAAAGCCAAAGGAAAATGCTTGTTTGAAGTGGTCAAAATGAAGTAAAACATACTCCACTACAAACAACACTTGGCTAATTCCAGCTCGAATCCTTTTTGCTATCAGTGAAATTCTCAGGAAACAGGGACTTCAGGCAGCACCATATGTTGGCTATCACTCTGCTCAGGCTGGGTATTAGTGGGTTTTTACTACTAACACCATCAATAACAGCAACTGAATTAGCTGTAAGAGTCAGAAATCCATCTTTTGAGTGGTATGACCAAATTCTTTCACATAATTTGCCTGACTGACAGAAAAATATGTTGCTAGTGTCAAACAAGTCTGGAGACTTAAAATGTTTTCAATTCTGCAAAAAAATAATGCAGAGCTTCTTGACTCTAGAGAGCTTTGAATCAAGACCTCATTTCAGAAAAGTGCTAATTTTGATGTTTAAGCTGAAATCAGTTTTGCTGAATGAAACCTGTAAACATTTCTTTACAGCAAACACAAGGAAGCAGTTTTTCCACATTGACATGTCATTAAATTGTGGAATTCACTGCCACAGGATGTTGCTGAGGCCAAAAATATAAATGAGTTCAAAAAAAAGATTAGACAAATTCATGGGGGATAAGTCCACCAGTGGCAATTAAACACAATGGTCTGGATATGACCTCTGGCTCAGGAAGTTCCTGAAGTGCCGATTGCCAGACATGGAGAGGATAAGACTGGGGAAAGGTTCACCCTGCGCAATCCTGTTCCTTACACTCCTTCTCAAGCATCTCCTGCAGACCACTGATGGAGCAGGGATTTCTGTGCTACACAAACTATCCCCATATGGTAACTCCTCTGATCTCCATAACATTTGGATCTGCACAAAGCTCTAAAATTTGTTGTGAAGTGGGGAATTTGGTCACATGCAGAATGCTTTTTTTTTTTTCAAAATCTTCAAAGGTTTTCCACAGTTCTCAATTAAAAAAAAAACACAACAACTTTTCTAATATTTTCAGTGACAAAGTATCTCACGCTTCTTGCCATCCCAATTTAAAAAGAAAGTCCAAATAAGATTAAACTGAATAAATTGTTTATTCCTATGGGTATCATGCAGCTGCTCTATTACTGTGATCAAATTGTGGTGAAGCAGCTGAACATATTCAGCAGAGTTTTTTGACTCTTATTCCTCTAAGTAATTTAAACAATGCTGTGTCCAAATGTCTTACAAAAGTAGAATTATTATGGCATTTTATGCAGGAGGGGTTTGCTTCAATAGGGTGCAGAAGAACAGGGATATAACTCTGAGGTCTAGAGCTCCTTCTCAGACTCATATTCACAGAGCAATTCTTAAGTCTTATGATTGTTGTTTTTCTTGAAGCCCATCTCTAAGTGTAATTCTGTGGGAATCTTGGTGTTCAATGAAACAGAAAATGATAAATTTCTAGCACTGTGAAGCTTAAAAATGTGATCTAAAAGCATTTCCTCATCACCCAAAGGCAGAGAAAAAGACCTCATTTAAAAACCAAGACCGCCCTGTTAAAAAACAAAACATTTTCTGGGAAACGTGATATTTGATGAAGTGACTGAAATCTATTTATCAGACTCAACCGAGTCCCACATTGCAAGCACCCAGACACAACTTCAATTTCATATTCTGTGAACCCCAAAATAGCACAAGTTCTTAATCACATTCTTTGGTCTCATATCTCAGTTACAAAGCACAGCACAGATTTGGAATTAACCTATGTATAAGTTTGCTGCAAGACATAACGAAAATGTCAAGATCCAAAATCCATGGCTAGCAGTTAGCCAGAGACATCTAATTAATTAAACAGCCTAATTCACAATAACATCCTGACTATGTACAAATTTCCACTGTTTTAAAAAACAATTTTGCTAATGCGTGGAAAACTTAGATCAGGTGTTTCAAATTCAATTTGATTTAAGCCTAGACAAATTTAAATTAAGATCAAGATAAATCTATTTAATCCTGGCTTAAAAGGGAAGAAGAAAGTCCATGTTGAGTTTTGCACAGTTTAAGCTCAATGCTTTAAGTCATGTCCTCAGTGACTAGTACAACCGTGAATAGAAGCAGTGCCTAGGTCAGGATTAAGGTTACTTCTTAGCACTTGCAAAACTAATTCTTAGAAAAGACTTTTTAAAAAAAATGCTCATTTGTGCTTTTATTGTTACCTTGTGCTGTACAAAGGCCATCCAAAACATTTTTTTAACAATACATGCATATAGCTACTGAGATTTTATCCACTGTACTTCTAACACAAGAATCTTCAGCAGCAGAAAGCCTAAACAGCTTGAATAAAAATATTTTATTCTTTTAAGCTTTCCACCTGATGATCCTTCAAGTCCTTAAGAGTCAGCTGGACAATGCATGACTAGCAGAAAATCACCAAGATTTACAGACCAAACAAAACCCCTAACTCCCCTAGTCAGCCTTTGGCTATCTTTATAAATCATGGGAAAACACTTAAGCCTCTTTTTTTCCTTTTTAAAGCTACCACCTATAAAGAACACCACTATTTGTTCCTTTCAGTTTCTATTAGTCATAAATTTTGCAAAATTAAAGAAAAGGCATGAGCAGGGCCTGAGTATGGGAGCCAATCTGAAGACAGACACCAAGATGAATGCTAACACAGCACCAAGTTCCACACCATCAGCATATTTTTTAAGTAGATCTAAATTATTTTTCAGTGCTGTTTTATTCAATTTGTTGCATCAGGTTTAGTTGTTTTCAGGTCAGATACCAGCTGCCATTTGGTAATTGAACACCTCCTTCATTTCAATCAGAGCCACGCTATGCTAATGCAATTGTAGCTGTTTTAATTTTTGTTGTTTTTCCCTAATTTGCTTTTAGTTCTCTAGTCCCACAAAAAATCTGTAAGACATTAACATTTCTTCTCATCCCCGTCAGTTGGGAACATACTGGAATCTGTAAGAAGTTATCCACCCTGTGCTCAAAAGCTCAGAAATCAGTGTGGTGACCCCAGCAAAAGCCAAGCAGAGGCAGTGGTCCCCAACAAACCTCTCCCCCTGTTTTTCTCTTTTTTCTTGTCCCTGCATGGGGTACTTTTCTTTTATTTCTTTGGAGGCAATGGAAGGCAGGAAGAAGGCTGTTTGGTGTTTTTTTAGGAAAAGTTTTGTTTCCAACCCATGGCAGCTTCTATTAGAAGAGAAACAAAGAGAATGTGCAGATCCTGTTGTGGTGACGTAAAGCCTAAGAGATATTTCAGGGTCACCAGCTATCTTATATAGACAACATCTGGCAAAACCATCCAGCAGCAATATGGATACCAGCCCCAGGAAATACTAGTACACATAGCCAGAAAAAAAATATACTATTCTGGGGTTTATATTTAAAAAAAAAGGGTTTTTTGTCAAGAAGAAAAAAGTGACACATCCACAAATGGCAGCGGAGACTTCCCGGCGCAGGCAGTGATAGATGAGGACTTCTGCTCACTCTCAGATGCATGGAAGAGAATAGTTTTTTGTGTTAAGAGATCATTACAGCTTCAGCCCTCCTACTGCACTGTTTCCTCTGAAATCAGGGGCAAGATTAAATCTGTTGTAGCAGAGCGCTTTGTAATGGCTCTGACAGACGTTGTTTTTCCTCGGCCTCACATCTGGGAGTTAACCAGCAGAGCACTTGAAACCAACCAGGTCAGCTCTTTAGTTGAGTTTCGTGTCTAATCAGCCAGGAAGGCTGAGGCCTCAGGTCACACATGGAAATCACTAGAGCTATTTAAGTCGCCAGAGGTTATTAATAAATCTCCCACTATTTCCTTAAGTAAATAATTGGAGGCCCATCTTTCAAACAAGTTATGTCTGGCCATGTTATGGTACCAATTTTATCCTTCCTTTTTTCCCTTCACCAAGCAGGAAGAACAAATCTCTGGTGACAACAATGGCAAAACTGTGAATTATAAACATCCATGTGTCTCTCATTTGAATGCCTCCTCAAGTTTCCTTGACAGCTGGGGGAGAGAGAGGCTCTTAGTCTTTCCACCAGAGCCCGAGCCACTGAAACTGCTCTTGCAGCAGCAGAGACTTTGGGGGGAAGCCACACAGCTCTGGCTGCTGGGTGAAACAGGAGCCCTGCTCTCTCCATTAGGTGCTATTAGGTAGCCAAGTTCAGGTCCTTCTGGGCTGCCACTAGGGACATGAGGAGAAGAGCTTGACGGCAAAACATGGCCAGAGGCAGAGCTCTGGGGGCTCTGGAAAGTAGGAAAGGAGCTGAGGGAGATGGAGCTTGCGATGCCACATCCTCCCTGCAAGTCATGCACAGGGAGCTGCAGGCAGGCCTGACACACACAGGTCCTGTGAGACTCACTTGTCCCATGGCCAAATTCATCCACGCCACAAATGACAAGCCCTGATTTACCAGAGCTCCAATCTTTCCTGGATATGTTCCTCTTTCAGCTTTGGAAATAACAGACTGATCGCACTAAGGTTGCCATGCACACTCACACACGGAGAAATTAACACCAGCCCTGACCACTGGCCATTGTTAAATTGCACCAGCAATCCTCTGCAGGGCATTTTTTGCAGCGGGACTCCTGCTCCCCCCAGCTCTGACAGAAAAATTCAACATGAGATGGCTGCTGCCTGCCCCTCCTGCCCTGCCTGCCAAGCTGCTGCATCAAGCTCCTTGCAGGTCTCGGGGATATTTATGGCAGCTGTGATAACCCCAACGCATCTTCCAGCTGCCAGACCCCTTCCACTGCTGTGCTGAGTTACGAGTTGTCTTTGTTTGAACTTCTTTCAAGATGATGCAGAGTCTCAGGCATTAGGAGGACAGAATGGGTGCTTTAAACGAAGCCGAAGTCCACATGGAAACATATATCCTGTGCATATATATGTGTATACAAATATATCTGTCCCTTTACTGCAAATAATCTAAAATTTGCCTCTGAACAAAGAACACCAGCTCCATCATTCAAACCACATCAGCAACCAGCAGGTTAATAACCATCACAACCCTCACACACGAAACTATTTTTAATTTGCAATAAACCCTTTTCCCTCCATTTTTTTGAAAATGGATGATCTGCTCCCCCTCGTAACAACACATTTTTGTGTGTGTGATCTAAAAAATGTTCATACTTGAAGGATGTTTTCTTTCTTTCTTTTTTAGTTTTTTTTTTCCTCTCCTTCTCTCTTTCCTTCCCTCACTCTTGCAAAGATTAATGCTTTCAATCTAAACCCCAGCCTTTCTGAGCGAGGATTCTCCTCACACCATCATTGCTTTGCGGCATTTCTAACAGGGGCTATCGACTTAATTAACTCTAACTTTAGGTCTGAATCTCCCAACGGAAAGCAAATGTGAACTGGAGCTGCTTTAGCCAAGCACTGCCTTTCAAGCAAGCGATACTGAAATATAATCCTCCTGTGCCTGCAGAAAAAGGTGGAGGGAAAAGCAGCCTACCTTTGGGGCGTGCTCAGGCTGCAGGAGGGGCACGCCAGGGCTGGACCCCAGGAGTCCCCAGGCAGGCTGGCAGAGATCTGGGGGCCCCAGCAGCACAGCTTTGTTCCAAAAGTGACATATTGAGGCTGTGTGAGCATGAACGTGTGGGTGGGGGAACGGGGGGAGAGGTGCAGGTAGTGCAGCGCTCTGGCACCCGGGCTGTCGCCCAGGCATCACTGATGTGGGCACTGGAGGGAGTTGCTTGCCAATCCTTCTGGCAGAAGAAAAATTGCTACAGATGGCAACTGCCAGCAGGGAACGAACAGCAAAAACAGAGGAATTCATGACAGAAATTATGGAAAGGAAGAGGAAAAAAGCGTTTCTAATGTACCCGTTTCGTCTTTTCAGTTAAAGGAAAACCTGTTATCAAGAGCCCAAATGAGCAGCTCCACTAAAGCTGAGGGTGGAAATCACTGCAGAGCTATCAGAGACATGGAATGCCTTCAGTTAAAAATCTACCACATGCTTACACAGGCAGCACACACACGTAATATGTATATTTGCTTGTGAAGATGTGCATGCACCTAATGAGTGACAGTATTTAGGCACATATATATCTTTGCATCTCTGGCTCAGGAGCTAGGTTGAAGACAAGCAAATTCTGTGGAATTTGCACATCTTTCCTTTCTGTGTGACAGAAGGTGCCAGAAGAAGATATTTGCTGTCCTATTCACTTAAAACAGCAAAAGTAAGGAGCAGGAAGGAAAGGAAAAAAAAAAAAAAGAGGGGAAAAAAATACAGCAAGCAGAAACACTTAAAATGAGTTACTATGTCTGGTCACTTAATCCTTTAAGCCCTGCCAACACTTTTCTGTGATTAGTTAGTAAATCTGACAAGGCCTGCGTTTGTTCACAGCTTATTGACAGAACTGTATTGATAAAGCAATATCCAAGCCTGGGGAAAAAAAGCCCTCAATCTCATTTTACTTTCTCAAGTCTTTATTGCACAAAGGTGTTTTTCCTGGACGAATTCATTTTCCTGAAACTAAACTTTGAATTTTCTGAGAGTGCAGCTCTTATATCATAGCTTAATAATTATTTATTGACTGGGTAGCCATTAAACACAGGAGAGAAAAAACATGTCACACGAATTTATTTGGGCAGATTTCTGACCTGACGATGCAAGGACATTTGTTCAGAGATCATGAGAGACAGAACAACGGTAGCTGTGGGGATGGTTAATTTTTCCATCCCCTAGAGATATCATGTGATTTCCTGATCCCCGTGCCCCCAATGATCCAGAGGTTCTTCCTAAAACCAGCCCCAGTCTCCCCTGGAGGTTTGTGTCATGGGCATGGCATCCTGGATGAGGCTCCTGATGGGGTCCCTTGAGGACCCATTAGTGCTGCTCATAAATTAGCCAGATGGGGTTTGCCCCGACCCAGCTGCAGCAGGTTTGCTCTGGAGAGGAACCCAGGGCTCCCACCCCATGCAGAGGGAGCTACATTTCCAATGACTGGGAACACTGGGATATGAAAAAGCAGGAATGGACAGGATTAAACCAGCAATGATTTCATATTAAAACCACATATATTACTGAAGCCTGATTGCAGCGTTTCACATGCAGTTTAATTTTATGGGCTTGATGAATCCAGAGTGTCAATAAAGAAGAGGCAGTGTGGGTTTGTTCAATGGTTGCAACCCAAACTGCAGGGAAATGGGTTCAGTAACAACCACTGGATACAAACACCATCAGAGAGCAAGAAGAGGTGAAACAACTTAGCTCCAAGAGGCTGGAGAAGACACCCAACACTTATTATTATGTGTCTCCCACTGGAGACTGGTTTAGAGAGATCTAATGGCCACTGCTGAAGCTGGTAGTTGAAAGAAATGGTTGAAAAAAGCCCTATTTGTTGGTGTTTCATATACTTTTTCTCTTTTTCTTTTCTGTGGGCAGTGGAAATTGGCAGATATAAGCCAGCAAAGAAGTGGAACATCATCACTGAAACACAGAGTGATAGGGAAAATCCCTTTATCATTTGAGTTAAACCATCACCAGATATCAATGAATCATACAACAAAAGCCTATTTAGGCTTTCCTGGCATTACAAATCCAGAGTGTCCTCTGGGCTCTTCTGCAATCGCTATTGATTATGACTTTAAAACCAAAAAAGTTCTTCTTGTTTACAATAATAAAAAAAATCACTTGTTCTAAACAAAAGCAGTTTTCAAAAATGGGCTGAAAAAAGGTGCACACATATCTTCAAAGGCTATTTTCATTACTGCAAGCATGCACATAGTAAGTCTTCTAAAATTTATGAAGGAAAGAATAAGTAGGAGAAATTATAAGCAGTTGAAAAATGGGCTGTGCTAGGAAGAGGCTAATAAAATATATATACTTCGAGGGGTGACATGTTTATTACTAATAATCTATAACAACATTGTCCCTTTATTCACCACTGTTGTATTAATAAGGAAAGTAGTTAAGAACCTACAGATGTTACATGTGTTTTGAAAGGATTAGTTCATGTACCAATGACTTTCTGAAAAAATGGAAGTGTTACTACAGCTGTATTGCCCTGGGCTTCTGCAACTCCAATTCAGCAGTGAAACTGGAGAAAGGAACCACCTCTAAGTATGTGTTCACAGTGAGTGCTGAGATGTGGCAGGGCTCAGCACAGCTCTCCCTCCCCAGGTGTTGCTTCCTCAGGAGCAGATTCCCTTCTGGCTGAGTCCTGCTGACCCTCTAGAAGGAGAAACCCCACTCAGACAAAGTTTGTCAGGAGAGAGGTCATGGCAGGCTGGAGACACAACTTGGACATGTAGGGTCTTAATATTTTTCTTATTAATACAACACTGGTGAGATGCCACAGCTCTTGCTTAAGCCAAGTAGAGTTGCAGTCTCACAATTCTCATTTTGATTATAAACAAAGAGCCTGGCCCTCTGTGGTAGGGATCTGGGAATGACTTATTGTTAGAGCTGGATGTTGGAAATTACTGCTGTGGCAATACTTTGTTCTGCATCGAATGCCATTTCATAATATAATCAGCTCAATCCCCCCACAAACATGTATTATGCTCCATTCAGGAGAGATCTTAACAGTTTGTCAAATGATGTTTTACAACTGAGTTACCTCCAGTCTAGTCTGCTGCTTCATGCATGGTTGGACTGGACAGAAGGAAAGAGAAATGAAGCTGGTATCTGCAAAGTCTGTGGCACTAAAACAGACTGTATTTCTTTGTATGTTTTGCACTTCAGAGCTATTTCTCAGATGGCACCATTGTGCAACGTGCAGGCCTTCTCCACTGCAGCCATTTCTAAGCAACAAAAATCAGAATCTCCTTGCTGCCAGCTTTTCAAAATACCTTCAGATGTAGATTTCCTGAAGCAATTCATTATAGTAAAAGACTCAACATTCTTGCTCTTTAGAAAGTTCGAAGAGTGTAGACTCTACGAAGTGGTAAGTCTAGTTCCACCAAAGTCTCTCCCTATGACCCTGGACACAAATCTCAGAATCACAATTTCTAAGGAAAAAAAGCCACAGTAATTCTGTGTCCCTGAATTCCTGGATATACTTCTTGAAACCTCTCTGGCCCAACTTGGAGAGGAGCTGGGCACCTGCAAACCCTCCAATGGTCACAGCAGAATCGAGTGCTCAACAATCTAAGCACTGGGTATTTTAGAGGACAGGTCTTGAAAATCAATCTTTTTTTGTTTGTTGTCAGTCCCTGCCTTTCACTACACTCTCTGTTGAGACACCCATGCCATCATAAAACTTCAGTAGTTTAATCTCCATCCAGGCTGTATCCACACTCCAGACCAAACAGACACAGGCAGCGCACACCTGCTACCGCAAAGCACATGTAATGAAACGTGCCAAGCCACTGTCATTATATGCTCAACTACAAGCTCTGCTTATAACAATAAATATTCACTAATTGGTTACATAATTATTCACAATGCAAGGAGGAGGAGGGCTGCAGAGGGGAAGAATGTGACCCTTTTATTTTCACAGTCTCTCTGAAGCCATGACATATCTACACATTTTCCTACCACATGTGCTGATCTAGAACTAAGGATGAGATGGATGTTGAAGAGAGCCATTTTCATCATCCCTGGAGAGATTTGTAAAACAAGAGGGAGGGTTTCTTATTCCCCTCTCACTGAAAGAAGCATTGGCTCCTTTCCACTTCCAATTTCACCATGGCTGCACACGACTAAACATCCATTTTGACACTAATGTGGAGTGGTGCTCTCTGCTAGGTTGGGTCAGCCAGCTCTCCTGCCTGACTGGCCAAGTGATTGTAAAATCAGTAATGGTATATTTTACACCCCATATTTCTTAAAAAACATAATTACTAGGGAAATTTTTCTTCTTTTACTCAAGGATTTTTTTCTTTTACTTTTTCTTTTTTTTCCTGAAGACACATGTGCTCACTCTCTCATAACATTCAAAATGAGGTCAGAAACTTACACATATGTGGCTGTGTGTGCTTTCTCCTCCAACCAGAAATGACAAAGCAGAGTTTGGCAAGGCAATAAAGGAATGGCCACAAATCAGCCAGGATTATCTGACTTCCTTTAAGAAAGCCATAAATTGTTTACAGCAGCATTGGTCTTTAATGGCAGAATGAGGGGTGATGGAGGGGAAAGCTTTAATCTAACAATTTCAACACATTGCCAAAGTCCTTTCCTGTAGTTTACAATAAAAGAACCTCCAAAGTGTCTAACTTGTGTTGGCTGGACTTTTTATTTTCAGGGAAAAAAATCCTTCCCATGCTCTCTTCTCCTTCAATTCAGAAATAGTCTAGAGTGTAATAAGGTTAAATTTTAAAGCATTAAGCATTTGACAAAAATGCTCGCAAAGATTTTAGCACCAGAAAACCTCTAGAGAAACTGGACAGAGCCTGGGATAATACACAACAGACTCTTCCAAGCTTAATGCACTGGGAATTGGAAGTGCATTAGGATTTTGGCTGCAGCTGGGCTTTTTACGGCCACTGGATTCTCGGCACCACTGCTGCTAATAATACATAGGTGAGGGGACATGGAGACAGACAGCTTGCTGTGATTGCCACTCACTGTACACCACAAAACAGTTAAAAACGGGAGAACGCAGCAGTCTAAAAAAATGCTTTGGAAACAGAGCCAATCTGCACAGTTCTTATAGATGAATTTCCAACACTTCCTCCTTCCCCCTCTAGTGCAGTTCTACATTCAAAGTTGTTTGGGTTTATCCTTTTGTTCTTGCTTGTCCTACAAGGCAATTGTGAAATTCAGAACCACCACTGGAACTTCGACAACGAATATTTGTAAAGTTTGAAGGCACCCATAATGGCATTTCTAGAGATAGGGTCTATGCCTCCTGTATTTCTTTGTATGTTTTGCACTTCAGAGCTATTTCTCAGATGGCACCATTGTGCAACGTGCACCTAGCACAAAAATGCAAGCTTCTCCATTGCCTGATATGGAAATTCTGTACATCTTTTCCTTCTGGGATCACCCCTGCTTTGGTACTGTACCTCTTCATTCACATGCCACTTTTGGAAAATGCATTTCTACTGCAAAACTGATGTAAATAAATACAGCACAGCTCACATGGTTTGAAGAGTTTGTCAACAGATATCCATTCCAGACTACTAGCTTCTGAGAACTGGAATGTTTCCAAATCTATTTATCACATCACTTTATAGAAGCTCTTTCCTCCCTCCTCTTGATATTTCAGAAATTTATTTGCCTCCCATTATAAAAATAAATACAAGTGCTTTCCCTCCCCAATGCCCAAACAGTAATTAGTCATAATGATTGTTATTTATGTTGTGGCAGTGCTGTGGAGTCCTAGACAGAGGCAGGGACCTGATATGGTTGCATGTTTATAATCCCTCCTCTACATGCTACTTAACAGCATATTGCTCAAAAGCCAGTGAAAGCAATTTCTTCAAGTATCACAAAGGAGACTGCCAGCAAAGTTTCTCCAAAGCTTTGGATAAAATTCCCATGAAACTGAGTTGTTCCCCATACTGCAAACCCCAGCTCTAGTGAGAGCCAGTCATCCGAGTTGAATTTTTTGTTTGGCTGAAAACAAACTCACAAGGCTGAAGCACAAAAAGGCAAATGTATGGCCTTTCCAGGGCAAGAGAGAAACCATTTCCCTGCTGAAAAGCTTTTCTTTAATAATTAGGGCTGAAAAATTACTTGAATTTTCCCATGCACTGATGAGAAAGTTATAGGAAGGAAGGAAATGCAGGAAGATCCGAGCAGCACAGAAGCATAGGATAAAGTACTTTTATGGATAATTGCCATGCAACTCTCTATTTTGTTCCTGGCGCTTAGATATTATTAAGTAAAACTAATTAGAAATGCAATAGATAAATGTACACTGAATTCTTCATATCCTCTAAGTGGTTCTAATACCACCCATCAGGGACTTTGCGTTTGCTGGGTAGGCAAATGATTTTCTCATAAAAAGCTGGACGACTCTTACCATGGATCATTTTCTCCTTTAACCTGCTCTATTACTGCTCCTCCTCTCCTCCTCCTCCAAAGTGAAATATAATATCCATCAGTGGAGTAATGATTCCTGAACTAGAGACACAAGTAAAAAGCAAACCCCCCTCCCCAAGCCCTCAGCACAGAAGGCTTGATGAGCACAGCTAGTTAGCCCTGTCTCTAATTAATGCATTTTGCTTTTCCTGCCAGGTGTGGCCCCATTTCTCACTCACTGGTTTCCCTCCCCAACAATTTATTCTTAAAAACAGAAACAAGCAATGGAAACAGAAGCTGTAAAATACAAATAATGGAGCAAATCAGTGTTGTTGGGGTTTTTATCTGTGCTGCTCAAGAACTTTAAATAGGTTTGGGGAAAAAAAAACAAAAACCAAACCACAAAAAAATCCCAACCAAAACAAAAACCCTTCCACTAAGTAATTGAGTCTGCACTCTTGTATCAGACATTCAATGCTAATTTGGAGTCCTGTCTTATCGCATTACAGACAAACACAGGCCCCCTTACATCAAGTGCAACAAAATAGCTACACTCAGCATTATTAATGAAGTAGATGGATTAATTTCCTATTTATGAGAAGCTAACCAACTGGCTAGCTTGCTGACAGCACTATTAATGATCCTTAATGCCCCACAGGCGGTAATGGGTCCCGCTGGGAGATCTAGGAGCGCTGCAATTTGTATTGAGGATTTAGACATAACAAAAAAAAAAAAAAAAAAAAAAAAAAAGAAAAAAAAAAAAAAAAAAAAAAAAAAAAAAAAAAAAAAAAAAAAAAAGCCCTCCTGGGAGCAGGCAGTTGATCAGCAGGCGCCCCGGCGGAACACAGCAGACAAATAATAAATGACAGCCTTGCGATTAAATCAAACCTTCTACTTTAAGTGTTAAAGTGTCTGACTGTCACTAACAATCTAGTGGTTGTTAAAGCCTCCCGGGGCCTCCAGGAACAGACGCAGTGAGCTGGAAGGTAAAAGGGGGGGCGAGCGGCCACGGCAGCAGCGGGAGCCTCGCTGGCTTGGGAAGGGAAGCTGCTGCAAGGCAGGAATTTACACAACCACCAAGCTCCAGCTCTGCTTTTTGAGCTATCACAGACCCATGGCACAGACCCCCAAACGTTTACACGAGCCTGAAAAGAAAGATTTTACCTGGGGATGAGACAGCCTAGAGATTTTCTACCCTCTACTCTCCAGCCCTGCTTACAGTGGACTCACAGCCCAGTGGGAATGGGAGTTCCACATCTAAGATCACGTTTGTTGTAAATGAATGTCTTGGCTGCTGCTATCTAGGAATTTTAGTTTCCATTCATATGCCTGTGCATGCAGGATTGAAACCAGAGGGCCACATTTCTAGATTCAAGGGGGACAGGTGTGAATAGAAGTCCTGGAGGCAACATGGATTTCATTCACTTAGTCTTCTTGATAAATACAGCCATACACACTCTATCTTCCTTATATTTAGTCTCCTTGCTGCCCTAGACTAATCACATCCTGAGGCTGGGTGACAGCTTGGAGAAATCCCAATGCCTTCTCTTCTGGAGATCCATGTTCCAAGATAGAGATGAAACGGGCAAGTAGGTGAGATGAAAATCAGCACTGAAAAGGTCCTTTGCCCGTCACCCTCTATCAAAACACCAAAGCAAGAACCGAGGCTTAATGAGTTAAGGAGGCACAAAGCCAACATTTTGTACTGATTGGGAGAACAGTCTCCTTTCTCTTTGTCATCTTCTCTCTGTGCCATGACCAAGTGTGGGCTTCTGTCATCTTAGATCTTCTCCTACCCCACTTAAAAGTCCAGAGCTATATATAATTAAGATGAATAATGTGAAGATGTCAAACAAGGTTAATCTATCTTTAAAGAAACATTTAGAAAATCAAGGGGAGTTGGCTGTTGTGTACCTGCCACCAGCAGTAATAGAAATAAATTCTTGTAATCCAACTCAGGTAATGTCAAATTCCTTCTAAGTGCTTAGTAAATGCTCTGAGGAAGATTTATTGCTCCTATTAGGTTTTACAGGCATTTAAAGGTGCACACGACACAGAGGGGCCATATAGTGGATCCCCCACCCCATAGGGGAGCCCTCCATACAGCGCATAGCTGTGAGGAACAGCAGTCCAGGAGAGGGAACTGGAATTCTGTCTGGTTGTGATACGGACTCCCTGAGATCACTCCAAGCACCCATCAAGGGTTTGGGATGATATCTGGTCTGCTGTCCGGCAAGAAACTCTCATGCAATTTATGTCATCATCATACCATGACAATGCAGCATGGGAAGAGAACCATAAATATTCAGCTCATACATATCAATTTATTTTATTACCAATCCACGTGTGTTTTCTGACAGAATTAGTATTTTTTAAATCATACAATTTCATAACAGGTCACCGAAGAGAGCCCCCTGGAAAACACAGCAGCCAATTGGAATTTCTTCCCCTTATGTGAGCTTCAGTAAAGAAAACGTAATAGAAAAAATACAGTGCATGATGGGGAGCTCTGGTGAGCATTGGCTGCCAAGACAGTAGCATGGACAGAACCACATTTATCTATCAGTTCATACAAGCTGCTCTGCTATAGCCTCTGGGTGGGGAAGCATTGATTTTTAAACATCACAAGCTAAAGAACAACGGATCTGAGAAAATGTTAGTGTGGAACAGAGGCCTCCTGATGCAGGGAAGGCAATGCACTGCCTTTGCCCTCAGGCAGGAGACTCAGTCCAAAGGGTGAGAGATGTGCTCAGAGGCACCTGAGGGCAAGGAGAGGTTGCTGGGTGCTGAAGCTGCCCACCAGACCACAATCAGGGTTTATCACGGGGGCAGAAAGCAGGGGTGGCAATTGTCATGCTTTCCTGGCCCCCTGTCAGATACCACCTGAATTAATGCCATGCCCCAAAGGGCACAGGTAGGACTGGGCAGTGTCAGAGCGGTGAAGGGGTCCCTGGAAGGCAGTGGAAACACCAGCACTGGAGAGTAAGGGCCTCTGAGTGGCTGTAGGAAGGACACAAACTTCGAGTAACGTCAACATCAGCTTTTTGAGTCTAATTAGCAGCTCCAGTTTCTCCTGGTAAGACCACCAAGTTTTGCTTTGGCTGGTCATCACCTTTGGACACATGGATCACTAAAGGCAGGGCTGCACATATGTCAGATGACAACAAAGTCGTTATGTACAGAGAAAATGCTCTTCATAAGGCACCTTTCTCCCATTCATCACACAAAGAATTAAGATGTACTGGTAATTTCTTTAGCTGTCCCTTCCTGTCTTCCTCATGCTGGCATAAAATTGAATCCTGAGCCTTGTTTGCTTGATCACGCTTCCCCTCCTCCAACCTGTCCTCGCCCCTTGCACCTCCCACCAATTTGCCCCCACCATCCTCGCTTGGATGGGGAAGGCAAAAAATAATAGTGACAGCCCCCACGGGAAAGCCAAGGGGCCCCTGCAAAGTGCACCACGAAAAGGAGCGCGCCTGCTCACTCATCACATTTTGCATTCGTTCTGCCACTTGCTGTCAAATTAAAACGTGGCCAACAACTCATTTCTCCTGCTCTCACAGTTACAAATTAGTCCATTAAGCTGTCTGCAGCAAGCCTTTTTTCCTCTTCCCAGTAATGGCCTCCGAGAATTCCTTCATAATCGCCAAGTCCTCCTGGGATGCCCACCGAAAGCAGATGGAGAAGCTCCCGGGTAACACAAGGCACTTTTTAATGACACAACATGCTGTGGGTATTTTTTTATTTTGGTTTTTTTAAATGTCCCTGTTCTCCCTTCATCATCTTTCCCCCTTGCCTGATTTCTTCCACCAGGATGATTAGGAATTGAAAAAAAATAAATAGAAGAGAAGCATGGATGGAGGGGCACGGTTGCTTCTGTGCAGAGGCTGACAGCTACAGGAAGGAGCGTGGGGGGGAATCAGCTTCAACTCCCTAATTAAAACCTCCTAATTGAATTATCTTTATTGAAAAATTAGATCTTCCATTGGAAGCGTGGAGATCTGGGAAGACAGACGATCAAGTCCTCCTGTAGATGACTAATCTGTTTCATTTATCGTGTCTCCTCCTCCCCAGGCAGAGGCTGCACAGATGACGACCGTCTCTTCCGCGGGCCAGACCTGTCGCAGAGCGAATCGCTCCTGACAGAACAAGTTGCTTAATGCAGAATCCCCTCTCTTAAGGGATGTTTTGGAGAGCCAAAAGGACTTGAGTGTTATTAGCAAGTTAAGGGCTAGTACCTGCTGGGAGTTGTCTTTATTTATTTAAAGAGCATCTTATAAAGCGAGGCTGTTACAGCAGCTTGTGTATGCAGGTGGCACAGGGAAGGGACTGCTGACCCCAGCTTTGGTGAGGGTTCTGTAACCCCCACAAAGCTGCTGTGTATAGAAACATGGCATTTAAAATAAGGCAAACAACATTTTCTGTACATTGCTGATGCACAGGAAAAAAATACACTCACTAAATACAGCCAGCTGGTATCCATGCTGTATGTTAAATAATAGCAGCTCCAGAGAGATCTTTCCTGTCCACCTGTTAACCCAAAGTTAGTCCTGGACATGCTGCTCTGCTCACCCACAGCCCATGCAGCAGATGATGGTGGTGAGCACCTGGACTGGAACGTGGCTGTGCCCAGCTGGGACCTGTTCTGAGCTGGCATTGGCTCCCATCCCCAGCACAGAGCTCGGGAGCCTCCTGCTCTGATCGCAGCAGCTCTGAGGGCATCACCTTCCACAATACCCTGTGCGTAAGAGCCTGGCCAGGAGGATGTGAGGCTTTATACTGTGCCACAAGAAAAAACAGCTTCTGGGGAACTTGGTCCTTCATTTCCAGGTTACTGGCATAAACTGCGTTCAGCTTCTATTTGATATTTATGTGAGAAGAAAAGAGGCTGTGAGAAGAGGCTGAATCGGCCCCACATGTAGCATTCACCTCCCAAAACCACAGCTGGCCTTTGATGGAAGCCTCTGGAGACAGAGGCAAGATTAGTGGTGTTTGAGAAGATCCTACCCCAATTCATTTTTTTTTTACTTTTTCAAAACAAGGAGGAAAAGCTCTTTACACTGGGAACTGCCAGATGCATGTTGACAATTCTTGTTTCCAATGAACCAGCAAAGGGTAGGGAACAGAAATTAGTCTTTGCCCATTTCCTTCCTTCCTTTCTCCCACCAAATCAGAAGATTGGCTTCAAACTTGGAAGATGAAACCTTAATTAAATAAATATGGTGGGCATTCCTTCTATTTGCTCGCTGACTTTGCAGTGGGGTCACTCCTATTGCCAAATCTCCTTAGTGGCTGCATGGGTTAATTTACCCTGCGTAGCAAAGCTGAAATTCCTTATCTTATTGCAGACTTCCAGGAGCTGTGCCTTTAAGGATACATTTTGCAGCAAAATGATAAGATTTGGTGACACTCCAGTAGTCCCTCTTCAGCCTCCTCCCACACCAAATAAAATTCAGCGACTCGGCTGTCACCCTGCCGCTCTGCTCCCCGCTCTGCTGTGAGTGACAGGCATGCTGTGCTCACACCATCCTGGGGAACAGCCAAAGTATTCATGGATCTTACTGCTAGACAGGCTGTGATAAGGCTGTTTTCATGGCTACACACCCGCAGACAGGCATAAAGAGAAACAAGAAGGCGGCAACGGAGAGTGAAGTCCTCTAACACCTTTAGGAGATGCTGTGTGTTGGAGGGCAAGAGAGGCTTTTCCACGGGCAGGAGCTGGGTTATGAATGTATGTATGTCAAGGTGGGGAGGGGAAGGAATAAACCAGTTTCCTGGAAGTGAAGAAAAATTGGCTGATTTTGCGAGGCTGAGGCCAGCTGGGAAGACAGAGGCGTGATTCAACTTTTTGTTTAAAGAAAACCCACTCCAAGTGGCAGAAATATCCCAAAAAACCCACAACCAGCCCAAGCCCCAAACCCCTAGGTCCTGTAGCAGGAGAAGGAAAAACACAACTTTCTCTAAACACAGACAAGTCAATATGAATAAAAAGTGTCCTTCATGCATCATAAATTATTACTTTAGGAAGAAAACAGACAGTTTTTCTTTGAACAGTAATATACAAATATTCCCACTGGCAGAACACAAAAAAGGAGCAAGACTGGAAGTAGATCACTGCACCCTTGGATTTTCTTACCACTATCTGCTCATTTATCCTCTTTTCACAACACAGACTTTCTGATTGTATTATGTTTATAGCAAATATGAGAAAACATCCCTAGGCCTTTTCACTATTCTTTTCTTGTTTTTACAATAAATTCTGTGAAAGAAAGAACCCACCTTTTATCTTCCCTATTTACATGTGTACTCTAGACAAAGACAACAAGCTAGAAGAAGAAATGCTGTAGTGTTTAGCAGAAAGTGAGGGAAATAGGTACATGTAAGCTTGGACAAAGCAGGAGAACATCCATCCATGTGGGCTCTGATTTTGGTGCAGACAATTAGCTAGAGAAGGCTTGGCCAGCATTGAAACAAATCCAGCAGTATTTACAAGGAAGTCTGCTAGCTCTTCTCTATTTCTGTTGCATTGTTGTCCCAAAATATAATGAGAAGAGACGTGCTACTGGAAATGCTAGTTCAAATAAAAAGAAATCTCAATCATTGACACTAGGGCTGTGCAGATGCTCATTTCAATGTTCCTGCCATATTTAAAATTGCACGAAAAATCCAAGTTAATCAGCTGAAGTCCCACTCACTTTCTGCAGGAGTCAAGTTAACACCTTTGCCTTGGCCGAGCAAGAAGGACTCTGGTTTAGCTGCTTGCGACAGCAATTGTGCACACAGATCTATTTGCATACACATCTTTTTAACTGGCTTACTGCTCTGTTTAAAACATTTCCTTGAAATAACCTTGAACCTACAGCACACGCACAGCGTGCACGCCCAGATATAAATGCATGTGTGAGTTCAGTGTTATCATTATAAAAAATATTTCAGTAGTGTAGTGCTTCAGTTAAGCATCAAAACTCCATAGCTTATAATTTTATTTCATTTCTTGGGGCAATTTCTGAGAAATATTTCAGTATTTTTAACAGCAGATATACTAGAGACCATATACACCACTGCTGGCCTCTTGCTTCCATAAATCTTTCAAAACCAATATTTATACTCCCATGAAGGAGTGCTGGCTGCTTATTTTCCATCTCCGTAAAAGTGGCCAGATCAATAGCTCTGTGTATGTTACTTGGAAACATGTCACAGCAGCCTCTAAAACCTCTTTTTCCTTTGTCTGAAATCGATTTCTGTAATATGCAAATATTAAGAAAAAGGAAGCTTTAAGCTTCCTCTTAGGATCCTTTGTGAATCCTTCGGTATCCAGACACCACTATGACGGAAAATTAAAACCCTGCCAGCAGTTTACCGTCTCCCCTGAGCGCCAGCCATGCTGTGATCCTAACACTTTGCTCCAAGCTATGAAATTCTGAAATTTGCATATTCTTCACTTTGGGATTGTTTCGGCAAAAAGGTAAAACACCGTGGAGCCGCCTGCCCGCAAAAACAGCCCGCTCTTCCAAAAACCTTCCTCCCTCTGAAGATAACAAAAGAGGAGCAGGAGGATTTTCCTCTGCTCCTCTATGCCAGTGGAAAGATAACACCACTCTATTGCTTTAGATGTTGCTGCACACCCAATTTTTTAGTTAATATGCAGGATCAGGAAAATTAAACTCATGTTATGGACTCTTACTTTGAGAAGGAGCAAAGAGATGTGCTGTTCACTGGAGCTTTTTTGTGAGAGACTTGATTTCCTCCCCCCCCCCCCCTTTTTTTTTCCAGCACAGCTTGAGCCCCGAAGCTTTTATTAAAAAATAAAAAAGGGAAAAAAAACCCCAAACCAAGCAGCATACAAAAGTGGGGGGAGTAGGGAAGGTTTAACAAGCTCCAAGTCATAGATTATAAGCCTCTGCTAAAAATTTATGGCTGTTTGGATCTTTGCCACACTGAACAGATTGGCAAGCTGATCAGAATCGCAGCAGGCTGCCTAATGAGTCCCACACAATTTTTCACCCCATATTTTTCCAATAAAAAAGCAGTTAAATACCAACCGCAGCCACAGCAGAGCCTGCCATCTGGCTGCTTTTTTCTCCAGCCATCATTAAAATGGTTCTTGGCAGTTTACACCTCGCTTTTTTTCTGTACAGATGTGGAACGAATTTTCTGACAACCCTTGGATGAAACAGGGGGCTTTATTGAGCTTTACAGATTAACTGCCTAACTTCTGGTCCTAATTTTAAGTGTCTTAGCACACCGGAGGCATCATTTTAAGTGAGCTAATTGTACGTATCTGAGCCCACCAGCAACATTTGGTTAAGTTAAAGTGAGATTCAAAATCAATGTTTCGAGGAGCTGTGTAACCCACGCCACCAATGGTCACCAAGATCCAGCCTGTGCTGTGAGTTCATAGGGATTAAAAATAATAACTACAGGCACAGTGCTTGAAAGCGTCTGCAGAGGAAACCGAAGACTTATGGTTGAAACCCATTTATTGCAGCCAAATGAGTACGAGCTGCTTTATTTCTATTTCTTATGCAGCATTTTGGTCAGCCGGGGAGTGAGGAGCCCCATATTTGTGGTGACTCCACTGACCTGGCACGGCACAATGAAGCTGCAGACCTGGGTGTCTGGTCAGATGTGTTTGAGCCACTTGCAAGCAGCTCCCCTTGTCTCTCTGTCACTGGAATATGAGATTGAGCAGAAGGAGAAGAAAGCTGATTTTTGGGCACACTGTTTACACACCGAATATCTATTTTTTACAAGCTGTGTTTGAAAACAGAAATGCAAAGCAAAGGTCTTTTAGAAACTTAGAAAAACCAAACTATAGGCAATAAGCACCTTTAAAAACTGCTTATGGGCCAAACAGAAGCAGGACAGGCTGGAGATGGATACAAGTGGCTGAATGTCTATGGACAGTTTTGATTAATGCAGTCTGCAAGGCCGGGCAGTCTGGGGGATGGGAGCAGCAGGGTAGCCAGCTGAAGTGCAGCTAAGATGCTTTGAAAACACTGTTTCAGTCTTTCCCTAATGACTTGTCAAGACCACAAAAGAAGCAGTGGAAGTGCAGGGCCTGGAGCCCAGGTCCTCTGAGGGCAAAGCTGGAGGGCTGTCAGACCCCTTTCTCCTGAAAGGATGACAAACAGCAGCAGAACATCAAGGAGGCTTTTTATCGTTCCACTCTCCTTCGCATCCCTAACACAGATTATTACTTATGCCAATCATCTTATAATGACCAGTGGATTTAAAAAATGAATAATTTATAGGAATGTTGATAACATTTATTTGTTTTCAGCAAGGACTTCATAGAATCATAGAAATGCAGTACAGAAAGGGACCTTAAAAGGTCATTCTAGACCCCCTGCTTTGAAAGAGATTATGTGCATAATAATGTAAATGACCCTATAACTGTACTCCAGAATCAACATTTTCATTAAGAAATATATTGCCCTTGTAATCCTACTGGTTGGGTAGATAACCTTCGAGCACACGCTGACGCAACCACAGCTATCCAGGCTGGAAACAGGCAGGAACAGTGACCCTGAGACAGCACGAGTGGGCATTTATTCAGAAACCTACCAAGCACAGGCTGGAGATGAATACAACTGGCTGACTGTGTAATGATAGCTTTAATTAATTTACACTTCTGTGGCCATCCAAAAAGGATGACAGTTTTGGGGGACAGGAGCAGCAGAGCAGTCAGGTGCGGCTGCGAGTTGCTGTGTTGGAGATAAAGGGTTCCACATTCGTGCTCTGCTGTTGAAGTCATCCTTGGCCCCCAAACTGTGATGTGCCCTATCCCCATTACTGGAAATGGCTGTGCAAATTGCTGATGAAAAAGAGGAAAAAAATTACCTCCATCTCTTTAGTGGGTGCTGAAAGCTCCAATTTATCTCCTACCGATCGACCTAAAACACCAGTTCACCCTAAAAGCACTGATGTACTTTCAATGCACAACCCTGCAGCCCGCTGCAAACCTCATGGCAGTAATAAAAAGAATTGACTTGATCATCAGTAGTCAGGTCAGACAGTTCTGGGGTTCCAAACTCTATAATTTGGGCCCGGTGTGCAGGCTACGGTAAAGGACCTGGTTTTACAGCAAAGTAAATTAAAGACTAACCAAATCTGTCAGAGTAACTTTTTTTTTTTTTTTTTTTTTACTGTTAAACTTCTGGTAAATTTTGCTTCTAAGAACTATTACTGTATGAAGAGTTATTCACATACACACTGCCTTGACATTTGCACTTTTTTATATAAACATTTTTACAATATTCCATTACCACAGAACGTACCAGCTAATAGCCAAATCCCTAAAGCTGCTAACAATCAAGTCTGGCTCAGAGTCGCCTCTGAATAACTTCCATTTCTTCAATGCTTTTGCACAGCAGGATTGCTAATAAACAATTGGGCAGTAAAACTACAAGTCAGCCAGTACCGCCTCTGTCTTCTCCAGTTCAGGGAATTGCTCTAATACAATGTGGAAATATATCCTGTGACCAAGCAGCCTCTGGGAATTCTTACATTTCAGGTTGGATTGTCTTCATTTGGATTATTTTGGGATATCCACAAAAATGAGTCCCAATTCCCTTTCCCTTGCTCTCTACCCCCCACAGTCATACACTCCACCAAGCAAAACATTCTAGCTACTTAAAATGTGGTCAGGGAATAAACTATTTCAAGGAAAAAAAAAAACCAAACCCAGTCTCATCTTAAATGGTTTCCATCCAATCAAACGATTTAGCCCAGAGGCTAAAATTATTTAGCCCTTACACAAGTCTCACACAATAGTGTTTGCATAACTTACTCAAGCTTTCTCTCCCCCATGGAGAGTTCCCAGCCCCCTGAGAAGACAGAAAGGTAACTTTGCATTTGATCCAGGGCTAGTTTTCATTCTATTTAGGACTCCCCTAAAATGAAGGTCTGGTAGGTTACCTTCGTACAGCAAAATGCATTCCACAGGTCCATCAACCACCACATGCTCTGTGGTGCAGCCCCAGTTGCATTTTCCAGCAATGAGGCCAATGAAAAGCAGGAGCAAGAGCTTCCAAACAAAGTAGGGGGCAAGGTGCTAAACAGCAGGTGTATCTACATGCAGAAACCCTGACTGCAGCAGCACTGATCACCCACATCACCATGGAACACTCAAAAAATTCACATTTTAGGCTTTCTGGCTTGTTTCAGCCTTGCAGTGTGCTTTATTTTTACTGCTTATTATTGCTAAGTCAGTGTAACCAACATGCAGCCTTTACAGATAATGTTCTTATGGTGAGTCTCAAAACTAGTTTTAAGGTTTTTAGTGATCATTTCCTCCTCACTATTTTTAGGGGTTTATGTGCTAGATTTGAGATTTCAGCTGTAGGCAGAAACATGGTGCAAACAGATCCTAGAATTTTTCCCCTTAGATCCTATTAAAAATAAATTTGCTTTATTGCAATGGCAAAAGAAAATTCACAGTGAAGAGGTAAGAAATGGATTAGGGGTATTTCCAAGTCATTCATTTTCACTCAAAAAATAATAAATTGAAACCACATTTTATTCCTAAGAAAAAAGGTTTTGCTCTTGTCATAAAAAAAAATAAATCTCAGCATTTCAAATCTTTGGGATGTGTGCAAAAAAAGGGAAAGTAAATATGCAGAGAGGCTCTGGAGTTCCAAACAGAAGAGCTAGGCTCAGAATCTTCCAGCCAGCCATTTGGATGTCTTCAGGTTATATAGTTCAAATTCCGCATTTATAGGCACCAGCAGGAGTTTTGCCAATGACTTAACTGACTTTTAAGCTATAAAGCTAGAATGATCCATTTTGATTAACTGCTCTGACCTCCTACATAACACAGGCTTACAGCACAGGGCCAAGATTTCATCCCAAATCTGGACAGAAGAGAGATGCACAACATATGAGTCAGCAGGACAAGCACAACAATTTTAATTTTAAAATGCCAGATCGTGCTGGCAGGGGAAAACAGGGTGGATGATGGACAGTTCTGGATACTGAGAGGTTTCTTGAAATATTGGGAGATACTTGGCTATGTCAAGCAAGCTGACTGAGCTAGCTTTCATCTCTTGTTTTTAATTATCTTTACTCTTTCAGAATTTCCTTGTTGTGCTAAAAGTTGTCCTGGTGCAAGCCTCCTCCCCAGATCTAATCTCTTTGCTTGAGGCGACTGGGGCAGGGTTATTTTGACACGCAAAGGAAGAGGACATATGTTGCATGCAAATGAGAAGACCACAGCTCAGAGCAGACAGATTTTTTTTTCCCCCTGCCCCAGGCACTTCTGTTGTTGCTTAACAGGATTTCCTGGGGATCTAGATCAACACTTTCACAACAGGGTCTCTGAAGTCTGGCTCCCCCACCCAGCCATGCAAGCCTGGGGAGTGGGTCAGGTTCTCTGGTGCTGAGCAGAGACAGCCCAGCCACGGTTTCTGCCTTTGGAGGGGGAAGGACAGGGTGCAGCTGCTGGCTGCAAAGGCTCAGCCTCACTGAGCACTGAGTTCACCTTGAGCCAGCCTGACTTGAGAGACTTGCTTGGGGAAAAGCTGGCCCAAGGCCACCAGCCTGGCCAGCGTCACTCGCGATTTGTTGTTCTCAGGTATTAACATTGGAAAATTGGCTACTGTGCACTGGCAGTAACTTCTCAATGTTATTTAATACATGTTATTGTATTCACATTGTAAAGGGCCCACACCCTGTTCTGATTCAAGACCTAGATACAGAGTCATTATGGTGCTATAAACACCACTTTAAAAAGCCTGACTATGTATTGACACAGTTTTTAGTATGTGCAGAACAGACTCTCAAAATCAGTCTCAAACATTGTGATGACATTTTACACTGGGCTCATGTGTCCCCAAGATGGCATTAAATTAAATAGGACCATGAAACCTATGAAACAACAAGATCTGTGCAAAATAACCTAGCTTCAGAGATAAGAAATCAAGGCAACTTCAAGAGGAGATCAGGTTCTGTGCTTGATCCATCATCTTTGCTTGCCAAGATTGTAACAGACATCCAAGAGAGAATGTTACCAGGGGAAATGTTTGAGAACTTGCCTTTTGCTACTAAGAAAGGTGCTTAAATTTCAAAATGCCAAAATGGTAGGCTGCCCATGCCCAGACAAAAGTACTGAATACATGAATATTAAAAAAAAAAAAAAGAAAAAATAAAGAAGATAGTCTCAAAACACTTGGCACAGATCACACCATTCATTGCAAGGAATCACTTCTGGCCAAGCCATCCCCATGGGCTTTGAGGGCTGTCAGCAAACAGCACAACCAGAATGAACTTGCAGGTCCCTCCCTTTGACGGGTCTGCTCCAGCCAGGACAGGACTGCTGGCTGTCAGGGACGGGGGCTGGCTTTTTCAGGATTAACTAATTATATCAAAATACTTGTCCACCACCCTCAATAAGACAGATTTGGAACACAAGCAGAGGAAGAAAGTCTTACAGATGGTACTGCCACTCGGCGGCTTACAACAAGGCTTGGGTGCCCTCCTGACCTTTGCTGGCTCTCCCCAGAGAGCAGCCCCACAGGCACAGGCAAGAGCAAGTCAGATGGGGTCAACAGATGGCTGAGAATATGGTGCACATTAACACACATTCTTCATGAGCCTGTCTCTGGCCCAGGAATAAGCAGGAGAGGGATTTGGCCCCAGATCATTCATCAAAGCCATGGTCAATACCGCACTGAAACCTCCACTGGCATCCACGAGGTAGACAAGAGCTTGCTGCCAGAGTTAAATATTTCATTCTTATTGAACTATGGCATTGTTTTTGTGGTTTTGAGAAAGGCATGTTAAATTCTCTTAAAATGTGCTAGGAAGACCCCTGATGCATGACTTCTGTACAAATGGATGCTGCAGCCTTGTGCATGTCAAACTGTGCATACGGGTAACTTGATAATTGTATAATTTGCCTTGACGTCTCTCTTAAAAGACATCATTGTCCCTCTAATTTTGATTCCTTGTAAATAATCAATCAATTAGCTAATCTGCTCAAATGCTGCCCCCACCCCTTTATGTTTTCAATTAAAAGTGTGAAAGACAAGTGCAGACAGATTTACATGATGTTCCATAGGCAAGGGGTGGTAATGGGTATTTTTTTACTGATTTTATCAGGTGTCCTTTAAGTACACTTAGGGTTTCTTGTGATCTTGGCTGCTAAGCAATTCTGAGTATTCATTTTTTTCCTGATGGAAGACATGTCTTTATGAGGTTGTCTTTTGGGAAACTCCATTCTAAGAATATCCAGGAAACTACTTAGGAAATCATATTTTCCTTTCTAAAGCCTACCTGTATTTTCCTGAAACTCTTAGAACGTGCAAACTGATCTTTCTGAGAGTATTTTGACTTGGCACGACTTATGCAATTTTTGTAGAGATAGCAAAAGGCATCTGTCTTCCACAGGGCAAAGTCCTGGCCCAAATTCACATCCTTGCTTCAAAGTATGTAAGTGTGCAAGTTCCTTAGCAAACTATTTGCAAGCGCTTACAACATGACCAAACCAATTTATTTCTCCCTACTATGTTTTTTTTTAGGCAGCCAAGTCTTTCTATCTGAACTTTCAAAGAAAAGGAAATCAGCTGCAAGCAGACACACGACATGGAAAATTTCAGCTCCAACAGTTAAAGTTTGGCAAAGCTACAGGCAATTGTCAACAGCCCCGCAAGGGAAGTGCCAGACAATCCCCACATCGGGCTGGGTTTCCAGCTCCACCTGCAGCCTGGCCAGGAAGGCATGGACATTGTGTCAGCCCCATGCCCTCTCCCAGGCAGCTCTTTTAAATGAATCTGGAGCAGTGATTTGTGGTGTTTATTGTGAGTGGACTGCTAATAACACAGAGGCTGAAGTGTAGAAGGCACAGCCTTACAACCGGCTGTGTAGGGGGAGATGGATCAAACATGGCAACTCCCTAACACTTGAAAGACTCACCCATTACTCCTATAGATTTGGAGTCTACTTTAGACATTTCAGGTGACACTTGCTGCAATACAATGTTTACATATAACGTTAAATTATATCTTCAATCAAAAGGAAATGTTAATTCCTCAAACGGCAAAATAACAAGTCAGGATCTTGCCAAGATAAAAATCAAACAAAGAAAATGAATTAGAACAACACAAAACTGAGCAGCAACTGGAAAGGCACAATATTTTCCCCAAGCCAAAGGCTTATTCATGTATATTGTATGAAATATTCTTTCAGAAACTAGCCAAATTCTTTAAATTGAACACAATCAAGCTTAATAACAAATTTTATCCTTCTCTAAGAGGCAAGGATATACTTTTAGCATAAAGCATCAGTGATCACACTTATCTCTGTTTTTCAGATGAGAGGTGGCATTGCCCTGTGGACTAAGAATGGCAAAGCAGGTATGGCATTCACATCCCTGTGGGGTTATTAATTCCTGGGAGCACTGAGGCAATGCCACACTCACTTATTTCTGCTGCATAACTACCCTAATATCCTTTCTGTGACACAATCATTGCACTGGAGCTACAAAGTGCCACTACTACCCTCAGAGCAAGTCAGACATCTCAGTTATTTCAAGAGAAAATCTAGTTGCAAGGCGGGGTGTGGGGTCTGTACGAATTTTAATGCACCAAGATCTCACCTTTGGTATCATTTTCCCCTAATAAAACAGGGATGATCACACTTGCATATCTGTTAGAGTGGGACAAGGACAAGTTAATGTGCGTTCCGCATTCTGAATGTGGAGCATAATAAGTGCATGAATTATTTATGTGTATAAATTTAAACTCTTTGATTGAAATGTAAGACTGGTTGATTAGAAATAAACTTCCTTCATCTTTGATACCTAGATGCTGTGCCACAGGAGCTTTAAACACTGTGGGCTCCCTGGTTGAACGCTCCCATCTCCTCTTCAGTGCCAGCACTGGAATTCATGAAATAACACAGAAATCCAGATCTGCCTCAGATGAAGAGAAGCCAAACAAAAGTACCTCAAACCTCCAACTTTTCAGCTAGCTGAGTCTCCTGGAGCAGCTCACTGCCCAAACACAGAATGGTGGTAGTGCCGCAGGAAACACGTGGCTGTGACTCAGGGGACATCAGCTGCCATCAAAACTCACACCAGGTTAAATACCAGTCAGTAGCACACCCACCTCCTCCTAGAAATGTTTGTTTTCTCCTGAAAACATGTCTCTGTACTTCTAGTTATCTCTCCCAGTAGTATAGTAGCTTAACAGAGGCCCACCAGTGATCTCCTGCACTTAATGTTTAAACCAGCTCATTCAATAATCTGAAGAAAGGAGAAAGTCCCAGACAATTAAGTGACACAATGATTTGTTATCAGGGAGTCTCAAAGGTAGAGCTGCAAGAATAAGAAATATGTATTGAGAAAACAAAGTCACACAACCAACAATACTCAGTGTAGATAAGGCCTCTCAATTAAATGTGTTCTCTTGCTGATGTGGATTTAAACTAGAGCTTTCACTGCTCTTTCCTCCAGACACCAGGCAGGTAACAAATAAAATGCAGCTTCCTGTAAGAAACCCATAACCCTGAATCTGAGAAAGTGACCTCTTGTTACCCCTTGGGCAGCAAGTTTTCCTGCAACTTCAGATCCTGTTCATACAATTTATTTCCTCAGTACAGCACTAAAAGCAGTACCTGACAGCTCGTCCCATCCTGCCAGAGCAGCAGGCTCAGCAAGGGATTATGAGCTATTTTGTAATTTTGCCTGTTTTTGTTGCAGATGCTGAACGGAGAGTTTGTATATAATATGAAAACGAGTAAGAGAACATCAATTATTAATGCAGCCTCATGAAGCAATTAATTTGCTGGGTCATTAACTCACCATCTACACAGGAATTCGAAAATCCCACAGCAGAAAAGTGCTGGTCTGAGTATGGCTGAAGGCATTTCTGTGTGGGGCAGTGTCTCCAAAGGCCAAGGCCAAGAGCTGCAGGAGTTTGTGGTAAGCCTGGTGCTATGAACCACATGAATTGTACGACGTTTATTCCAGGAGATCTGCATGACTACCTCAGTGGAGATCACCATCCATCACTCCTCTGCTTTGGTTACAAGTTTCCTCATTAATCTCAATGCATATTTAATTCCAGTTCACTCAGTCCATGCTTTATACTAACCAGAAATGTCATACCGGGTTCATCTTTTGTTTCCAAAATACATTTGGCTCACTGTTTTTAAGCAACACAAGTGGCATTTGTGCACCAGCATGCCAGACTGGACTTACAATACATGTTAAGTCCTTCAGAACAGTGCTACAGCACAGCCAACACCACCCAGAGCTGCTGGTGTCATTGTGACAGCTGAAATATTAATTTTTAAAAATTATTTTCCCAAAAAATTATGGTCTTCACAGTTTCCTTGACACAAGGTAAGATATGCTGTCTTCCTTTTACCTAAAGCAGCTTTCCCTCCCAGCCATTATCAATAATCACCGTTCCAGCAGACTGATGCATATGCTGGCTGGCTTTGCCACATTAAGTCTCTCACTGCTGGAAGAGGCATTAATTATAAGCAGGCAAGAAGAAACTTCTGCAGCATTGATGGCTGCTCTGCTGGGTGCTTTTCCTTGTACTAAGCTTGTTTTCATTAACTTTCCAAATAAATGATAAAAGGCACAGGCATGGGTAACAGAAAGACAAACCCACAATCAATGGAGTAGCTGGCTGGCTTCCTGTATGTGTGTGAGGAAGCTTTGTTTGGATCCGTGCAAGCGCACACACACACAGGCTTTCCTGCCGAGCAGTTTAACTAATCCAACCAGGAGTATAAAATATTTGCTCACTAGGAACTCCAGAACTTGGCCACATTCTTGGTGTCGTGGTTCCAAGCTCAAACCAAACTTGCTCGGGGTAGGACGTTCTGTCTGTGTTCTGTCTCCGGGCTTGGTAGAAATCAGTAACAGAGAGGTGAATCAATGCATTCTGTTCTTACTGAAACGCAATTCTGACAACTCTCAGGATTTTAATATAAAATACTGGTGACTGTTATATTGAATATGTTGATTAAAATTACGATTATTAATTGTGCTGATTAATCACCACATTTTATATATGTTAGAGTTCAGAGCATGGGCCAGAAAAGAGACCTCCAAATGCTGCCCAGAGAGAGAGCAAGAAGAATATCTGACTATAGTTCTGCTTTAAATGTTCCAAGATTATACGTTTTAAAGGAGTGCTGTGCTTGGGCAGGAGTCACAGCTTTCATTGGCAACTGCAAACTAATCTTCCACACCTCACAGATAGGTTAAAGAAAAGCTGCTGCACCTGTCAGCAGAGACATTCAAAAGAAAATTAAAAAACATACCCCCAATCCAATGTGTTGTTCTAAATAACGATTTTTAAGAAAAATCACATTATTTTCTGGAGCCTGACTCATGATTTTTAAACATTTGGGGTTTGCCAAACTGCTGGTATAAATCTGGAACCGCTCCACTGACGCCACTGAAACTGCACCAATGTAAAAATGGCATCAGGGAGAACAGAAACAGGCTGAGAGAATTGGACAGCTGTGACCACTAACACAGGCTCCACATTAGGAAAGATCAAAGACTAATTTTTACAAAACAGTTTGGCTTGTTTTTTATTTTACTGAATTAGGGTAAAACATGGCTCACATTTGCTCTCAGTAGCTTGACAGGCTAAAAATTCTTCCCTGACTTTTGGACACAGCATAATACCAATGGGTATTTAGCCAGCTATTTTTCTGAGAGGTATTTTTATCTCCTATTACGAGGCTTCAATCACTCGAAATACAAGATTATCTTTCCTCCCAACTGCATGACTGTGGCGAGGATGCCATAGCAGATAAACACAACCTTCTGTGCCAGAGTTCCATCCCACTCCTGGAGTTCATTACTCAGAAGCATCCCCATCCTCTTGGCAAGGGGAATAAGAGACCAGCAATAATGCCTGGAAAGGTTAAACACATGAACCTTTCGTCATGTTGAAAAAGGAGAGGAAAAAAAGAGCACAGGCATTGGAGAGCACTACAAATCAGGGCAACTGACTGCTCAGCAGAGACAGAGGGCCAAGGGTGGGTGCACCATTATCCGGCAGGGAATGTGCCCTCCAGAACCACTGTTCACACCCATCTGCAGAGAAAACAATTGCCATCCTCAAACGCCCCTTAGAGCTGGCAATTTTTAGGCACAGACTCTGTCAGGAAATGCCTGATCTTGGCAGCAGGCGTGTTACTGATAGGAATGATTAACTGGCAGGGTTATATGAACACATCTATCTCCAAGGCCAGAAGAAAAGGAAAGCTAAAATCTCCAAGGCCCTTTTGAGGGAATAATCATAAAAGCTACAGACTGCATTTCCCGTTTTTTTTGTATCATGATTAAATCTGTTTCTAGCATTACACCTTTAAGAAAGATCAAAGGAAGGCAGTGAGGGAAGGAGGTGCACACTGACTTCCACTAATTGAAGCAAGCTGAAGCCTCCAGCACCTTCTGGGTTTTCCAAAGTTTCCCCCTCTATCTCAGCATTTCCTCTGCCCTCCCCAGCGGCCTCCCTGCCCCAGCCTCTGCAAAAGCATCCAGATGACTGACACAACAGAGATGCCTTTTATAGCTGTCTGGGTACAGGAGCAGGAATAAAACCATTCTAAATCTCAGTATAATCACTGGCAGAAACTCACTGCAGTTCTTCCATTGTTTCACTTCCATGACTCCTCTTTGCTGTCTTGAAGAAAGGACATGCAGGTTTAGAAACTCGTAACAGTTTATATGTATTAATGCCAGTAACTTAGAAACACTGCATGCAACTCATCCCAGTAACAAAACCTATCAAAGCAAAGCTGTACTGGGAAAAAACCAGTTTCTCAGCATAACTGTATGTGCAGCAGGAGTTTTCACCTATCTCCTCCTACCCAAGACCAACCTAGCTAAGCTGCTAGAACTTGTAGTGTAAAGATAACCACGGCATCCCAAGTGGGGACTTGTAATAACACGACTCTGACTCAAGCATGATAACGCTGAGAGCATCGTGGATTCTGCACTCAGCCAAACAAATGCTCTTGCACACCCCATCCCCACCATTCACCTTCTCCAGTGTCTCCGCTTCCTTCTCTTATCCATCTATACTTTGATTATAAGCTCTTGGGGAACTCCTGGGAGGTGCTGGCTTCACAGGAGAGGCTGTGAGCCAGGGTCTGCCTCCGCCTCCGTGGAGGCTACGATTCCACCCACTCATCCCACAGCCCTTGTGCATAAGCAAGGAAGAGAGTTGCTTGTAAATGCCTTCAAGGGTCAAGTGCAACTTTGCCTTTGATGCTTAATAAAGTTTTGAAATCAAAACCACCATGTAAATGTTGTTCTTATTATCAGGTAGGTGTGCTCTGGTTTTCCTCCAAAGGAGCTCAGCTGCTGAAAGTGGCTGGTGCTACAAGAAGGTTTTGGATGTTCGACATTCAACTTTGCAGGGAGTAGACTGACATAAGAGCTTGGCAATGAAAAAGGATGCAATCTGATTTGGCAAATTAGCCCCTGCAATGATGCAGTTGCCATATGTACCTAGGTGCCAAATTTCAAATGGAGCAGAGTGACCTGACCCTGACCTTTAGCTCTGAGTGCTAAATTCCGTCTCCAGGGAGCCTCTCTAGCCTGAAGCGTGTTTCAAAGCTGTGAAGAGAAAAAATGTATTCACCTGGGGGATATTTACAGCAGAACATTTGTTTTCACTTATGCTGAAATCTAAGGAGAGTTTTGGTAGAGTCCCTGCATGTCATTCATTCCATCAACAGGTTTTGCAGCTCTTCTTATGCAGGTGTCTGAGGCCTGTGCAAATCTCTCTGGCTGACCACAAGTATCTGATGAAATCTCTGTTCTAGACAATAATTTGCTCTATTTGGGGTTTTTCAAACAGAATCAAACATCATCTTCTTTCTCCCTGTTTACCAAAGACACTGCAGGACAAGATAAGGAGGCCACCAGCTACAAAAATTCGCCACTCTTAATAAATACACTCAAGAAGTTTACAAGAAGTATTGTAAATAACTTCACCCACACTTTCAAGAAGCTAAGTGCTTTGTTTAGTTTGGGGGACTTTTTTAATCATGGCACTGCAAACTAGTAGTTACCTAGCTAAATAAAAACAATTGCCTAATGGGTCATCTGGCAGCAAGGAAGACAGGTTAGAAGGAAGAATGAATGTTAACTAGAGGTAACGCTCAGAACTTCCTGAGCATCAGACTAGTGTTATGATACCCAAAATACAGGTACAGAAAAGAAAGGCAAAGGAAGGCAGGCAAAGGTTCAAAGACAAAGCAGATTAGTTAAAACAGTTACACAACTCAAAACAACTTTAGACCTTTACAGATCAGTTCAGTAATGAAATGTCACAAAAGGCATCCTCCATGTTTTCACTTGGCTTTGGCTTTATCATTTTAGCTGACTTGCATTCATTTTTCTGAGTAATGTGGTATGGACACAAAGCCAGAGACCATCTCAAACATGCCTGCTCTTCTGGAAAGCAGTGTCAGTTCCAGAAATAACTGCCTTGCTTTTCATCAAACCACTCAAATAATGATGGTTTGAAAACTCACCCAAACACTTTCAGACACAGGTTGGTGTGAAAGAGATTGTGGAAGCATTCAGAAAAAAGCTGAGAAGAGCTGCATGCAGCACTATGGGACATGCAGTAGCTTTGGAAAAGGCAGCAGTATAGATTAACCAGGCTTCCATCTAGTCAGCTAGCAGAAATACATCTTTATTTCAAAGGAACTGAGTCACTTCTGAAATGCACCATTTGTTTAAATTACACGAAATAAAGGTTTACAACCAGGGACAAGCTTGGCAAACCTTGTTAAGAAAAAACAATGGTTTGTACCATCTGCAGAACCTGATCTCTGGAAGGCTGATACATCCCTACAAGCAGCAGCAAAAGGCGAGAGAAGGCTTTGTTAAACTTGTGTTCCTATCCAAGTTTCACATAGAGAACATCTGTTTGCACCAACAACATACACAGGCATTTGATAAACACTTTTTTGCTTCTCACTTTAGGATGGATCTTTGGCTCACACAAAATGTAACACTGCTTTTCATATAGTCACACTTCTTTCACGTGCCATAAAACCAGGAATGAAAAAAGCAAATGTTTAAAGATGCAAAGTAAAGCACTTAAAAAAATCTGGGGAAAAAATACTTCGAGTAGTTCATGCAATTTTAGTTTAGCTCCCCTCTGCACACATGCTTTAGTTGTGTTTTGTTTTCAAAATCTGGCTCCCACATTTCTTCAGCAATCCTTTCACAGGCTCTGGTTCCCCAACACCCCATCAGGCCCACACCTCCACCCTGCAGCACCTGTCATCCTCTTCCACACTGCTGGATGCCAACAGGAAAAGCTGTAAGTGTAAACGGATGTGCTTTTGCCATCTACCATATTCTCTGCTCCAGAACTTTGCTGGCAGCAAGGAGAACTAAGTGGAAGATCTCACTCTGCTGAAGTGTTTCAGCTGAAATTCACCCAAATAATTCAGTCTGAAGAAGACTCTCAATAAGGGAATTCACAATGACAAAGTCTGGGCAGATTGCAAGTATGTAAAATCAGGGCTTTACAGCATAAATGGTAGGATAACCTTGACATCTGGCTTTCCTTCCCATCCTGTTTACAGGCAGGTGGAATACATCTATGTTCTGTGACTTGAGAAGAATGAAGAGAACATGTCTCCAAAGCTATTCCAAAATAAACAAGGATAATTCGTGTATCCAGGATGACAGCAAAGCTTACCAGTGAGGAGCTTCTAACAGAGAATGAAGTCAGCTGCACATGACAGAGACAAATGCTGTTTCAAGGAAAAAAATTGTGCAGAGATTGGACAAGATTTTCCATGCTCATTTTGCCTTTAGAAAATAACCCTGAACTTTAGACTTACAAGAACACACTGAGAGACAAGCATCTTTTACCTTGCCTCAGCAGCTTCAGAAGAATGCTAGGAATAAATCATGAGAAACAAACAAAATAGTCATAAAACCCCTTGCTGCATGACACAGACTAGAGCAGAGGATGTACTCAGACAGTGATTCATGAGCAGTGCTCCTGAAACTGCTATTGTGTAATTTCCCAACACCTCCCAATTCCTACCAGCAGGCTAAAGCAGCAATTAAAGAAGTGGGAGTGCTCTGCAAGCCTTCCCTGTCTGTAATAGGCCCACATCCAGCTATTTATTAGGTAATCCAATTACTGTGGTGCGACCTTCCTTCATGCAGAAATGTCTAGTCAGACTACAGGATAGCCTATCAACCTGGGTGTTTTCCTTAGGATGCAAGCTTCTGTTCCTCTAATAACAGAGGTTATTACAAAACACAGCTACTGCATAAAACATTGCACCTCCTCTGCATCTCCTCTCATCGTTTTCCAGTTGTCTGGAGAGCACCTACACACCCAACCACAGTGGGAACAGGCTGAGACCAGTCCCCTGCACCCACCTCTTGGACCACGCTTCCTTCCAGCCTCCCCTCGCACCTGGGAGGAGCTTCCCACTAACAACTACAGCCCTGCCTCATTATCCTCCTCAAAATTTTCTTTAATGGCAATGCTATAGACAGCAGCTAGGTCTCCCAGGTTTGAAGAAGCCACTGCTCACCTTGTTGGCTTAGGGAACCTCTTTAGAGCCCATGCTCACTCTCTCCTGACTTCTCCCTGCTACATGAAGACACCTGTAAGGAGGACAGCCTTTTTGTGAACTAAGTATCCTAGTGAGGAGCTGGAGCTCCTGAGGGCTTTGATACAACACACGGATCATTTCCAATATCACCAGCAGAGCTGTCTTCAGAAATCAGTGACAAAGCTGCAAGACTGATTATCAGGACCCAGGAAAGTAACACTGAAGAACTTGGATTCTTGGCCAGTGTGTGAGGCAAGTCCCTGTTTATACTACATTTGAAACAGGCTTTTTCAAGGGATGCAGGGCTTTTGCTTGGAAAGAAGCCAAGGGAGGACCTTGGGCTGTATCCATTGACCTCTGATGACAGAGATTAGATAACAAGTGAATGGAAGTACTTTCAGCAGTGGTGCTGTGTGCTGAGAGACATAATAAAGAGCATGTATCATGGCAATACTCAGCATATATAATTCCCTGGAGAGACTACCCAGAGAGAAAAAAAAAAGGCTTTGGCACATCCCTGTTTGTTACACTGATTTTCCTGACTTTCCTGCAGGAGAGAATACTTGCCAGCTCACTCTTGCTCTGAAAAATGCTACAGCCTCTGCAAACTCCAGAAGAAAACTGCAGTTCTTCATGCTCAAGGGTCATTTCAAAACACCTTTTTTCTCCTTTGATTCAATGTTTTTCACACTATGCTTTAACATGAAATATTTGATAAAGTAAGAACCAAAATTTAAGGCACAGGAGAGGAAGATGTGCAGGTGGGAAGAGCAGGTACACACCTCTGGCCAAGTGAAAATGATAAAAACCAAAACCAGTAAGGGAGTTTCTAAACAGAATGGATCACAGCAGCCTGTCCAGAGGTCTGTCAGGGAGGGGTCATAAGCAACATCCAAGCCACAGCCACAGGTACAGAACCTAAAGCTCCTCTCCCTGTTCTGTGTCTCCTTCACCCTACGCAGGCAGAGGCAGCTGCTATGAGGAATAAGGAATGTTTCTTCCCTGTGTGAAGCTTTACTGAGCCCTGGAAACATCACAGAGGCCTTGGTGGAGCAGCTGATCTGGACAGGAATCCCAGTAATCAAATCACAGCGGTGGCTTCAATGCGATTCCCCCGCCACTGTACGAAAGGCCACCGGCAAGGATTACCCAGGACAATTTAATTATGTGTGAAAACAGCTGCAAAGCTTTATGGGGTTTTAGGGTTGTTGTTCTTTGGATAGGAGGGGGGAAAGGAGAGGGAATCAGACAAGGAGTGAGCTGGCTGGGAATGACCTGTGATGGCAGGGAAACACCCTGTCATACACACGAGCAAAAAGATTAAGGACTGATGTGTACAAAGGCAGTTTTTCTCAAAGGGTCTGCTTTTGCATGACTTGCTACCTGGAACGGTGTCAGTGTGACCTGCTGCACCCCACATCCCCAGTGCCATAAGAGATGACTGGCCATTTCCTGCACACACCTTCATCCAGAGAAAAGCCAACCTTGCCACTGTTTACCTGTGCACCCATGTTTAAAGACCATGGTGGCCTCAGGGATGGTGAGGTGCACTCTCGCTGAGACTAGCTGAAAACTTGCTCATACTTAAATGAAACAGGATTTTATTGCTGCCTTTGAGCAGGCCAGAGATTCCCTTGTGAGAATACAGTGTCTGGAGAACAGAAGGTAACAAGGTCCAAGGAAAAACTACACAATGTCTTTTAGTCCACCTTTTTCCTCCTTGATTCCATTAAAACATCCTTGTGCCTTGTAAAATATCTGTAGAGGAAGAAAAGCCACCACAGAAAATACTTCACTGGGTATTACTTTCCTCAGGCATGATGAGAACTCATCAATGCAGTCTGTAAGCTGTTTGATTTAAGGACTCCACCAAACACGTCTCACACAAAAATTACAATACATGTGGTATTTGTTTGGTTTTGGTTTTATTTCAATTTTATTTCTGGATTCTACTTTGCTCTGTAAGTTATTTTTCTTGCATGACAAGCAATAGCCAGTTACTCATGTACTGCCTTTTTTGTTTTAAGTTTTGACATTTTGCCCGAATTTAAGACAACAAGATGCTTCCTAGAGGTTCTTCTAGCTTCAAAGAGGTCTCCCATACTTCTGGCTTTTAAAAACTAGTACATACTAAACCTAATACACATAAAGCCAAGGCACACAGTTAGTGACATCAGCCACAATTTCCATTCCACATGCGTGTATGTTCTCTGCACAATGGTGCTTCCAACCTGAAAACAATGCACCCAAGGAAAGAAATATGGGTTTGTGTGATGGGATTTCCAACTGAGCCTCAAGGACTTTGGTATCCCCTGACTATAAAGAAAATCCAGAGAACAGAATGCTTAACATCTCCAGACTCCTTTGAATTCCCAGCCTTAGTGAATGAAGAATAAAGAAAGCAGGAATCCACTAATTAAAGAGAAATGGGGCTTATTTGTCTTGGTTTCTGAAGTCACAGTTCTCCACTTCTGAAAACACAAGTTTCTCACCAGTTCTTTTCTGCCCTAGGGCTGTGACCTAAGCAGCTTAAATGATACACAGATTTTGGTGGAAATCTGCTCCTTATTTACTGGACTTCAAATGTGCAAGCAATTACTGAATGGGTCTCGTTTATTGAATAAAAGTATTTAGGCATTATGTTTACAAAGGCCTAGAAACATTAAAATTTAGTGAAAAACAATTACTTTTACAGAATACATCTGCAAGCAATATGAAGTCATTTTGTTTTTGTAAATTTCTCCGTAATAGACTTATTGTTGATGTGGAAAATGTTCACATTGCAGCAGTGAATAATTTTGAAATGCCAAACTTAATAAAGGAGAAATTATTGCAAATAATATCACAGCCCTTAAAGAAAAAAAAAAAAAAAAAAAAAAAAAAGAAAGAAAAAAAGGCCAAAATAATATCACAGCCCTTAAAGAAAAAAAAAAAAAAAAAAAAAAAGAAAGAAAAAAAGGCCAAAATACCAGTGGTTTCCTGACTAGTCAATCCTCTTCAGATTGGCAGAACCTCTTCAGACTAATCAGGAAGAGTTAGACAAATAGTTACTTTATTATGGAGGCTGTCAAATAAATCAGAATCTGGCAAGCAACTGTTTTTGAGCCCTGCAGCCGGCCTGGCCTCTTTTCCTGTAAACCCAAGGCAGTTACAACAGACCCACGGATCTGTGTGTTTGTCTGCAGAGCAAAGTGTAGGCTTCAGGCCTCTAAACAAAACTTCTTCCAAATCTGGGCCAGCATTTTTCTTGGCTTCCTCAGGTTTTGTTGTGGAACATGGCTGAGAGAAGAAATGTTTTCTAACCAATTAATTCAAGTCACTGCTGTTATTTTTAATGGAGAGCTCTGAAGCTCAGCTCACAAAGGATAATGAGAAAATAATGTTTTAAACAACATCATCAGAGGAATTAGGCCATGGACTTGAACTACATTATCCAGTTCTCGCCGCAGTTATTTTGCCCCCCCAATGTTTGCTCTTTACAATGGCACGATGAATGGGAATTTTGCCTAAGGTACAAGCCTGAGACACAGCCGCATCTGAAGGTCAGAGAACAGTGAGTTTCAGCACTCTGCCACAAGAAATGGGCTCTTGTGCTGCACAGCCCTGACTCCAAACACGATCCCCACGCCCGTGGGCTTCGTGTGTTTGGGCGTGAGTGAAAACTGAGATCTGGTTTTAGCAGGGCACTAGGACACAGACTTAATCCACTGTCTCACAGCCCTTCAAATATTTAAACTGATGCAGAGGAGACTTAGGTACATGTTTAGCTTTGCTCATTCTGATGAATAGAGGGAAGAAGAGTAACTACTTTGAGAGGTAACAACATCACCTTTTCTACCTCCATTCAATCCTTTTTGTGCTGTTTATCTGCCTTGGACGACATTAACTTGAAAGACAACCAAAAGGCAGAGGGAAGGCAAAAGGGAGACAGGGCAGGGAGGGAAAAGAAAGTTTGAAATTATAAAACTGAATGGATTTAACGATCGCTGGAGCTTACAGGCCTGTTTTAAATGTTTCCAAGCACTGCTTATATATATCCACCAAATATATCCACCAGCTGAACAGCCAAGTAGCTGGAAAGTGTAAGATTGCCCAGGCAAGAACTGTCCTTCCTTCTACCTCCTTTACATACATGGCAATGCAAACTGGCAGCACTGACAAATCAATTCAACACCAGCGATCATGCAGATTAAGAAGGTGGGATATAACAACTTTTGAAGCTAATAGGATGGCTTAAAAATGTCCTTCTTATTTTTTTGCACTAGATCACATTAAAAGCAAATAGCACAGAAAGACTTGCACCTGCTTCCAGATGAAAGTGGTAGCTAGTGCAGTGCTATTCTTAATGTGAATTAACTTCTAATACACATCTGCTTTAGTTCTAATTGACTTTACAGTGCTACTAAAAATAACTGGCAAGCATACTTCTCCCTTTCCAGTGTCTCAATATGGATTCTCTGCCTTATGGATCCTAAAATGTAACACTTATCGTAAATACAAACAATCACTAAATGCATAGCATCCTATATATAATATTTGTTAGGTTTTGTGGGGAAGAGCTACAGATTGGTCCTTGAAGGCAGCCTGTCTCATGGAGAAAACCACCAGCAAGAGATTGGCATCTCACACCCCAGGGCCAACAGCATGGGCAGAGCAGAGGAGGTGCCACTGATGCTGTCAGACAAAAACTGAGAGATGGGAAAAGGACAAGAAAATCATGTTTCACAAAAAA